>OOFC01043098.1:0-12512 GCA_900323345.1 Pseudochromis fuscus
CTATAAGCCGCTATTGAATTTAATTGAACAGTTTCATGTGGTCCACTCTGACCGGGTCTGATGTGACGACGCTAAACGTATCGGCGGCACGGAGCTTGCTAGCTTGTAAAAAGCTAACGAGCTTCGTGCCGCCGATACATGAGCCACACCGGTGTTAAAGTTCAAAGCGTCGGAAAAAAGCAGCTTATAGTCTGGAAAATACGGTACTACATTTATACTTCACTATTTGTTGGATTGTACTGATTTGGCACCTGACAAGCTTATTGGCTGTTAACCCTTAAGTTCAAAGCGTCGGAAAAAAGTAGCAGCTTATAGTCCGGAAAATACGGTAGGTGGTGTTATTGTGCATTGGAAGTAAATACTGATCCTGATCCTGAAACTGCCCTTTTTGGATATTCTAACACTTTGGGAAATCTAGATCGTAATTCAAGTACAGTGATAGTTTATGGCATGGTTATTGCAAAGGTATGAGGTGTCTGGTAACTCTCAGAAATTTCATGTTGTATGGAGATCCATATTAGGGCATTGGAAGCTGATGGGTACACTGACATAATCAGATAGCATCTTGTAACCCCATTTGTAAATTGTTTGTTTTTCTCTTATATTTATGAATATTTCTGTAAATTTATACAACTCATGTCTTTGTTTACAAGGTTGTTTACTAGCCATTTGATCTGTGTGTTAAGGTAGATCAGATATATTGCAATATGCCTTGTACAAAATGAAAAATCCAACAAATATACATTGCAAAAAATAAAAATGTTGGGCAACTTCAGAGGATATGAAAATGTCCAAAATATAATTCTAGAAATCCAAATAAATCCTGATATTTTATTATAATAAAAGTTAAAACTCTGCACACATGACTGAACAGATCTTGATAAATTGAAGTTATTATATTTTGGACCAAATCACAGAAAAAAATTCCAGAAAACTGTGATCGAAAATCAAATCGTGAAAAAAAAAACAAAAAAAAACATCTCCGTTATAATGGGTGAATATATTAACAAGGTAGTGCTGCTATTTCACCACAAGAGGGCAGTAGGATTCAGTCTATAGCTGGATTATACCTTGGTAGAGGTCTGTGCTCTCTTGGTGCTTCCTCCTAATGATCATGTTTTAAATTGTCTGTAATCCTGTTGCAATGAGGAGCTGCTATTAAGTAATTTGGCTAATTTCTTATAATGTAACCAGATGAGACTTGGGTGCAATTTTTCTTATTAAAATAAAAGCACGAGAGCATTTTAAAAGATTTCATCACATACAAATCAGGGGATGTGATGTGTGTACTCCTTGAAAAAATAATTAAATTTGCCATCACTGATCAAAACTGACACCAGAGTTTAATTTTGGCAAGTAGGGCGAATCCATTTCCACGTCTAGTTAGTTTGTGGAAAGCTCTTCGCAGTGTCCTCTAATATTTTTAGTTAGATCGCTAAGAAAGACATATTTCAAGATGTCTTATGATCATTTCACCCTTTGCTTAAAGGACACATTTTGTTTTATTCATTTTTAGCTGATATTTCTTTAGCTCATATCCTTTGTTCCATTTACAAATATCCCTGGATTGGGTGATGTATTAAAGGGTTTCTCTGTTCTGTCTTTATAAAGGCATGGGAAAGTATTTTTACCCAAAAACCCTTCATCAAAACTACATTTCATATCCTCCAAAATTGTGGAGGGATTAAATGTCCTCATATCTTTTCTACTCGCGCAGTCATTGAAAGTCGATCTGGATAAAAAGAGTCAGCCAAATGCCTAAATGTAATATTAATGTGTTCTTTTTCTCCTTTTCGAGAAAAAAATAAAAAAAAGCTACAGATGAGGACTGCGTATCTAGTCCATCATCATAATTATTTAAGTAGTATTCTTTTTATTGGTAAATGAAGTTGGGTCAAATGACAGCCGAGTAAATGATGATTGGAGTTTAATCATTCCCATCAGTCAAGCAAGTCAATCATTTAATTCAGCTTTAAGTCAGCCGGAGTGGAGGATTAATGCAGGAGGATGGGGGGGGAGGACATTGGGATTCAGTGCATGGGTCTCGCATAGCCCCGCTGGAAGTCAGGGCATGGTTCAGCAGACAAACACATATGTCATGTCACGAGTCTATTTGCTGTGCAGTGGTGGAAAGGCCAAAAAAATAACCTTTAAAGAAAGGGATTTTAGAGCCATCATTCTCAAAGTCGAAAAACTAGAGAAAGAAACCCACCTCCCCCCTTTGCTAGCTTGATGAAAAACAAAGACATTAGCAGAGTTAGATTGGAGGAAAAAATGCAATAAAAAGCAGCTTTTTTAAACCAAGATGAGACATTTCTTTGGGATTTTAAAGTCATCTCGGCATGACCCAATACTCTGACATTTTCTTATGTATGCTGACATGCATGGCGGAGAAGAGAAATGAAGCAGTGAACTTGCCACCAGAGCTCACACCAGATGGCTAAATTCAAAGCCTCGCAGTTCTAAGTGTGTGGCGACAGGCTGTCACGGTGGGCGGTAGCAATTTCTGTTTTCTAGCTTTAAGAAAACATGTGATGATAATCAGCGGGGTCCGGTTTAAAGTCACGGACGTAGGGGGGTGGCATCCCTGTTGCTATGGCGAATCAAGACATGGGGGGGAAAGAAACAACAAAAAAAGAGTGATTTACCTGTGCACCATTCCACCTCATTAAATGTAAGAAAAGTGATGGGAAATCCCCCTCATCTGCCGCAAAGGAGCCATTTTTCAAGATGTAGTCGTCGGTTTTTGTTGCGGAGGAGTGGGAACAAACAATTGCCCTGGCACCACCTATTTAAATGGTGCTCTGTTGCACGACAAGCAGGCTGGTGTTGAAATCAATAAGATTAAAATTACTGGCTTTTTTCTCTTTTTTGTGTCACCCACACTTAAATATGACTCACTGAAGGTGTGTGTGTGTGTGGTTCTCTGTGTGATATGTATGAATCACAGCAGGTTGTTGGTTTGACTATTTGTGACTCTCAATGCACCATTATAGATGCGTGTATGAAAGTGATGCCATTTTTTTATGTCACACTTGCTGCTTACGTCCAGTATGACGCTGAATCAGATCAACATTGTTGCATTGTGTATAAAAGGCAACATGATTATATTCCTGTGCTGTGTACTGTGACCAAAGCTGCATCAATATTACCGTAAATCCTCAAATAGAGTCTTAATTTACCTGAACTGTAGAAATGAAGTAATTGTTGTACACTGTTAATACAATCTCAAAACTTCTATTTAATGAAAAAAAATCCCACTGTCATTGTTTCAGCTGACAGGAAGCCTTCATGTCTTAACTGTGAAATATTTACTTGCTTAATTATGTTTCCCTCAGCCAGTATTTTGTGCATCAACCATGACCCTGGCCACCATTACATACTTTTATCTGAGAAAATACAAATTGCAAAGTAATGTTTTCTTCTTTCTTATTTCTGGTCTTTAACCTTTTAATTCAGAGTGTGTTGTCAACAACACATCTGCGTATTTGTCTTTGGATTACCGTAACTATGTCACAATTTGCGCAATCGGAAAAATGCCAACAGTTCCCGAGAGCTGAGATGTTGCACTTTACGGTGAATATGGTGTCATTACGGTAATTTCACCAGCGCCTCTCACAAAAGCCGACATATTAGGTGATTTACTATACATCTTGTAAAAGTGTAGTAACAGTGACGATGAAGCAAGAATAGCTGAACAACACAAAAACGAATTTTGATTTTAGAGTTTTAGTGAATTAAAACCCTGCAACTGCACATGGATGTTAGGTTTCGCATGTTAAATTTGAAATCAAAATAAGCAGAAAAAGTCCAGGTGGAGATTTGCAGGCTCAGGTGTTTAAGGGTTAACAGCCAATAAGCTTTTCAGGTGCCAAATCAGTACAACCCAACAAACAGTGAAGTATAAATGTAGTACCGTATTTTCCAGACTATAAGCCGCTACTTTTTTCCGACGCTTTGAACTTTAACACCGGTGTGGCTCATGTATCGGCGGCACGAAGCTTGTTAGCTTTTTACAAGCTAGCAAGCTCCGTGCCGCTGACGCATTTAGCCTCGTCACATCAGACTCGGTCAGAGTGGACCACATGAAACTGTTCGAATAGATTCAATAGCGACTTTTAGACAGGTGCGCTCAATAGTCCGGGAAATACGGTACTTTTATTTTTCTCATCTGCACATAATCTTTCAAATCATTGAATGTTTAAAACCTTAATCAAAACTATGAGACATGGTTTATTATTCAAACCATTTGCAGATTAGATCCTGAATCTTGACCTCACACCAGGTCTACAGGAACATCCAGATCGGGATGGATGTGATCAGACCTTGGTTTCTGGGGAGAAACCCAAAGAAATCAAAAGATTCAAGATTCAAAATTCAACACATTTATTGTCATACCTGCACCTACAGTAATACAATCAAATATAATGAAAACTAGTCTAAAATAACATCAAATTAACTAGGACCCCATGTTGAATTTATTGAAAATCTCTAAATGTGTCCATAAATTACTCTTCTGCAGTTAATGGCAATAAATAAAAAGCTAGTATAAGCATAATGTGACCTCTTTAAAACTGTACTGACATTTATCTCTTGTGTAATCTCTGAAATTCAACTTTTTTATTACTCTCCTCATTGCTGTCACTTCCTATGTTCGCCATTAGATAAACCGTCTTCACACTGTATACAGTTTTCCATATAGTGCCTCCTCTGAAACCGCCGCTGTAATTATCGTAGCGGTTTCATAAATCAGTATCTATTTGTGAGAACGTGAAGATGACGATGTGAGAAGCCTCGATGGAACAAAGCCAGTTAAATGGTTCACTTTTTTCCTCTATTTTTAAACTTGGCAGCAGAAACTGTAACACAGGGAGGTCAAAAGGCCAAACTGCGGTGGAGTAAATTGGAAGAAAGAAACGTTTTTTTTTACCAAACACACATAATCGCACAAAAAAAAAAAAGACATGGACACACTTACCACCACATGCAACAGGCATCTCTCTCCTCCAGTGCACCTGTTAACAATTTGAAATCAGTTTCCTAATCGCTAAATGATGAGGGGTCTGTGACCTCTTCGAAAAATCTAGTTTCTCTAAATTCTTTCTTTTCCCTCCTCTGTCTTTAAATCCTTTCTTGAACTAAATGATTTAAAACTCCAGTGTGGCGACATGAATAACACAAAAAGGTGCACAGTCATGACAGGTACTCTTTGTTCCCTAAAATCTTTAAAGAGGTTATTGAGGACAATTTTATAAGCTGGAAAATAGTGGTATTCTTTAGATCTTTTATTTAATATTTTAAAATTCTTACATCCGTGTTGGATGCAAGAGTGGTGGATTTGGCTTAATTGTGTTGATCGTGATACCTCATTATATGTGTGATGAGTAAACAGGAAGTGCTTGTTGCCATGGAAGCAGTATGGCCAACTGTTATGGTCAGAGGGATCCTTCATCTTGGTTGCTTTCCTCGCCAGGCCTGCTCATCAGGAGCCATTGGTTAGTTACACCTGTAGTGATGTCACTCAGCTGGTGGTCATCACACAGGCTGGGGAGGTTTGTTTTTCCTGCCTGGTTTGATGTGAGAAAATCAGCAGCTTCAATTCACTGGATGGGTTTTTGTGTGAAAGGTTTTACTTGAATTTTTCATTTTGTGTCGCAGGCCTTGTCCCCAGGCTGAGCCCCAGACTGTAGATAGAAATTGACACAATAGAAGTCAAGCTTGTGCAAAGTGCAAAAAAAGTGCAATACCGCCAGGAGCCACTAGAGGCTGACTGCAAACAACTCTGGCTCCAATTGACTTCAATTCAAAAATCATCTCATACACATTGGGGTACCATCCTCGGGGTCAAGGGTCAAACTCACCTCCTCACTTCCCTTCATATCCAAATATGGTCTGGTTTCAAAATGCAAGTCCAGAAACCAAAGAGTGACATCATGCCTTTGTCCAGTCTATGGTTCAAGCCCATTTATTTATTTATTTATTTTATTTCTGTCATCTTCTTGGGCACATTTCACTTTTTTTTTTTTTTAGTGTGTACTATGGATGCAGTAAAAGAACCACAGATATATATTTATATATACTCCAATGCCAATCACTGTTGAACACCATCTGCTGTGCCCAATATGCTTCTAAGGCTTTGAGGCCAGTGAAGCCAGCTGATTTTCCACCAACTAACTTATGGTTTATTTCATAATAATCTTGGCTGGAGTGTCTGTTTGTGCACATATATAGGTGTGATGTAACCTGCACTGTAAAGCCCATTTTACTTTAAAGTTTAATGGAAACAGTTTGCACTCTTTTTACTCATGTTTAATAATTTCTCTAAATATTGCTGTGACAAGACGAAACTGGAGAATTATTATTATATTATATAGTGGTAATTTAATTTTGATTGCATAAGGAAAGTGTTTTTCTTTTTCATCGAAACTCTAAATGTGCTTCAACTAATTGAGTTGTGTGAACTTAAAAAATCAAACAAAAAAGTCAAACTTGTTGACTTAACTCAAAAAAAAATGAGTTCAAATAAATGATGTCACTTTGTTTGCTGAATCTTTGTGGATGAGTTAAAAGTTACAGTGATGCCTAAATCAGTAACCAGCTCTTCCTCTGTTCCTGGAGCCTGAAATGCCAAATTTACAACATGCAAGCTGCAACATCAGAGAAGTTTTTTGTTTTTTTTGTCATAATTTTGACACACTTACCTAATCAAAAGAAACATCTTACTTGGAGGGCTCTCAAATTTATTTGTAGTTTGAGTGGCAATGGTTTTGAAGCAGGATGTAGCCACCACTTAAGATCTTTTGCTTTTGTAAAACTGGTCCTGAGGATAGTCTTTAATACTCTTTTATCTTTTTTTTGTCTGATATTGATCCATATTTAATATTTTTGCCTTGTAACTATCAATATACCTACAACATTAGATAAAAGTCTGAATTTTACTAATGTAGAGCGATGAACTCCTGGGTCGTTGTAGATATTGATAAACTGATGTGTCACAGCATTGCGTTGATCCTGAATACATCCTCAAACACTCCCAAGGATTAATTAAATCCTCATCATTTAGGAACACAAGCTGCCAACCTTTTAAGGTGTTAAACTCTAATAAGAAAAAATAGATCTCACCTAAGTAGTTCAAACAGCAGAAATCACAGTCAAACAAACTTTTCCTCTGCTCTGCTCATCCATCCACTCACCACAGAGTCAATTTTCCATGACTGCACTGCCTTTACCACAAAGAGCAGTGCCGATCGATTCAGTCTGGGCCTTTTTCCTGCCCTGATCCAATATGTTTTTTGTAATAATACCAGGTAAGCTGGCATCCTAAGTGGGATAATATTGTTTGGACCGTTAGGCGAGCTTCAATTATTCACAAGCAGATATTGCTTATGCATGTCTTTAAAGCTCCGAAGACGACGCTTCGCTGCATTACTCAGCATTTGGAAATAGGTTAGCATTAAAATATATGCAGATGACTTAATGTGCTCTCTTTTTTTTTGTAATTAGAGTGTCATAATGCACTCATTGTCAAATAAATGGATTTGTTGGTTTTTTAAATGAACAGTCTGCGTTCGGATGCCAAGTAAGAACACAGCAGTTTGACGCCGAGTCTCACTGTCACTTCACATTAAAGAATCGACACGTTGAACTCCAGCTGAATGAAACGGTTTAAGGGTTAAGGTTATGTGGAATAAGCCATTGGAACAATTCGATGCAAATGTGTTTTAGCTGTCAGAGTCATTCACTGTCATAATTTGGGAACAAAATAAATCACTGTCAGATTGCATTTCTTACCACCCAGTAGTGTGTGCTCTCTTATGGGTTTAATTACAACAGGAAGTTACATATTTTGGTGGATTTTCTTCCATTGATATCTCAGTGGATGGATACTGCTTGTGTACACCACAGCTGGATTTCACTGTTATTCTCTTCATGCTGTTGACGTACTCTTTTCCAGGATTTTCTCTGGGATTGAAGTCCAGTGAGAACATCCTTGTGGATCCACTGGTGAGACATAAACATGAAGGCCCATTCCAACATGGTGGCACTGCATGACCTTTTGGTGGGGGTAACAGTTGCTGGCATAGCTCGTTCAAAGGGATAAAACTAAGGGAATGTTATGGCATTTTTCGACTTGCTTACATGGTATCTACTCACCTCAGCTTGCCTTGGTTGCATTTCCATCACAGAAAATAGTCTCTCTTCCATCAGGCGAAGCAGGAGAAAGCTGAGGAAGTAATCTTCATGATTTTACTGTTGTGGTGTCACAGGAAGCAGTTTGAAGATTGTTTCTGGTGAGAAATGAGTTGCTTTTACTTCAAATATGTTGTTACAGCCTGGTTAAAAACTTGCTCCGACATTTTTGGAGATAAGAGCTCTCGCTACAACCTCCGTCAGCTGTTTCGACCAACCAGGCGCTTAGAGCTCACGTTTTTTTTTTTTCAGCTGACGTTTGTCAATAAAATTTTAAAGTTACACGAAAGCACTGTTATTGTACATTAAACCGATCTATTTAGTGGTAGAAACTTTTTATTCTGAATATAACCGTGCAGACTGTTAGCTTGCAGGGAGAAATGTTTCTGTGCTGCATAGCGATGATGCAATGATGCAGTGACAATTCCAAACAATAAGATTTTAGTACCTGCTCGTACCTGACAGGGTGCTTTTTTTAAAACCGTAGGAGAGGAGGTACTAAAAAACTTGTACCACCAAGTTATAGGTACTTTTTGCCTTTGGAAATGCACCACAAGGCGAGGCGAGGCGAGGTGAGGTGGTACCATGCAGTGGAAATGCACCATTAGTAAAATGGTAAATGGTAAATGGAGTACATTTATATAGCACTTTCATGACCTTAGCTCGGTCCCAAAGTGCTTAACAAGGCATCGCATTCACCCATTCACACACACTCACACACCAATGGCTACCGAGCTGCCATGCAAGGCGCTAGCCACCATTGGGAGCAACTTAGGAATCAGTGTCTTGCCCAAGGACATTTCGACATGTGGACAGGAGGAGCTGGGGATCACACCCACAATCTTACGATTCCCAGGCGACCCGCTCTACCACCTGAGCCACAGTAAGTTAGGCTAGTTGTGAAACATTAGCATGTCTATTGCACTAAATACAGGATTATTCAAGTTAGCAGTGCAGCTAGTTTGAGAGTGACGGACTGTACTTGGCAACATGCATGTCTAAGAAGAGTTAAACAACCAATCACATTGAGGCAGCTGTGTGTATTTTTCCATGCAAAGAAGGCGACAATGAGTTGTGTCATTGGCGCTTCCATAGTTACTCACACCAAGGCCATTCCCATAGTGACGCACTGAAGTTAGAAAAAGAACATTTATTTTGGAAATTCAGCTTCCACCAAGGTCGACCTTTCAAAATACAAGTACATGTCACCATTATTACTATCAGCAAAAAACAACAAACACAGACTTCCTTTATACCCCCCCACCTCTGAACATCTTTTCATCCTTATCAGAAATCTCCTCTCAATCTTTCCATCCATCCACACAGCCCTATCCACTTTCCCCTCCAACATTGCCACTTCAGTCAAGCATGATCTTCGCTTTATGGCAAAGAGAGCAAGGAAAGACATGGAGAGGGAGGGGGAGAAAAAAAAAAAAAAAAGAGCGAGCTCCAAGAGGCTCAGGCCGCCTTTCATTTCCGTTGCTTGGATATGCAGCTTTGCCCTGCTTCCACGGTTCTGGCAAACTCCACTTCTTCCCCTTGAGAGGGCCATCTAGTCCACAATCTGAGGCCTTGTAATGCAGTCCCTGGCCCACAATGATAGATCGCGCTACATGTGGGATGGTATTGTCTGCTTCGCTGATAAGCCAGTGGAGTCGGAGTGTGTGTGTGTGTGTGTGTGCAGTTACATTAGCATCCCTGTGTGTTTACGCATGCAGCATCTCTCCCTATCCCCCCCTCCACCAACCCACCTGCTGAAACCCAAAACTGTGCCTTCTTGTATTGTGTTGTGCGTCTCCGGGAGGGGCTTGATGTTTCTTCGAGAGGTGAGTCACTCCACCATGGAAGCCTGGCCCTGCATCGCTAACAAACAAAAGATGGATGTTTCCCGAAAGAAGACCGTGACTCAGGAGGAATTTACAAAAATATCCTCTCAAGGCAACTGTGCGTGCAAACGTGTTATATCCTTTTGTTGTTGTTTTTTTTCGCTTACTCATTTGCATGTGTGCATGATTGTGTACAAGACAAAGAGAACAAATGAAAGTAAACAGTTTATTATGAATTTTGGGTGTTTTTGGCCTCTTAACATTATGTGCCTTGCCCATCTGTCTCTTAACAGATGCATCCTGTGTTACCTTGGATGGATGCATCTCCATGGAAATACAGAATCTGCCACAGTCATTTTTGTTTTTTCTTTTTTTTTTTGCTTGAAGGACTATGAGAGAGGTGAACAGATTGTGTTTGGTGATACACCTTTCAAAAAAGAGATTTGATGGAAAGACTCAACACTATTGAAATGTTCATGCCAGTCATTAACGAAAAAAGCTACTTTGGATATTGCGCCAGATTATGTGGTACTACGTTGTCCTTAACACACAACATATTAATAATTTGTCTATAATTGAGCTTTCATGTAAAATATTGACATAATCCTTTGATGCAGAAAATCCTAATTCGGGTAAATGGAAAGCTGTCAAAATAAAAGCCCAATAACCTTGAGTTACCATAAACTTTTCTCATTTTAATTAGAAATAAACTAGAAAGCACTGAGAGAGCACAGACCTCCACTAAGGCATAATCTAGCTGTACTCATGTTATATACTGAACACTGCTGCCCTCTTGTGGTGAAATAGCAACAATAGCCGAAAAATTGTATCCGTTATAAGCAATTTAAGATTTCTTTTCTCACAAAAAGTGTAATCGAGGAACAACAAAATTAATGCAGGAGGAAATTTAACAATAATGATATTGAGCTTCTAGTCTAATTAAAATAATTATTTAAATTTAAGCTTTTCATATAATCTATCATCTGTTAACATTCTTTACAAAAATCTGTTATTGTCATTACAATAATTTATCCTTATTATCATATTGCTTGTATTTAAAGGTGACTTGGCCCTTTTTTTTGTTTATGGATTTGGATAATTTCTTCCAGCCCATTCAGAAATCTCAAACACCCACTGAACAGTTTTCATCTGACGAGGGTAAATTTGGAATTTGACTTTTGGAAGCTGTTTTTTTCCCTTAGCTGAGAAAAGACGGACTGATGTGAAGGCTGCTGTCTTTATGCACCCACACAACACACACTGTAACAGTCTGGCAGAGGGCGAATGAATACCATTTTTTTCATGAGTGTGTGTGTGTTCATGTGGGGTGAGCTCCTATTCTAATACAAATCTGTTTTTGTGTGGCTCGAGTGTTGATTTGTGTGTGTGTGTGATGCATTTACGACAGCTTCCTTCCTGCCTCCTCTGGGTGCCTGGGAGTCTGGTCGGTCTGAAGGAAACCTGACAACCTAAATCACGCTGAAGAGCCAGAAACAGATGTTAATTAGCTTTAATTTGCCTTTTGTTGTTCCGCTGCCAAGGCAGCACCAAAGACACTTCTCTATTTGACTCCGCTCAGCATAATGCAGCGCTGTAGTCTCCAGCTCGCTTTCTTTTCCACAAATTGTTCTGCAATAACTAAAAACAGAACGACCTTGCAGTTGTTCTGATACTGGAGTTGAGTGGACAGCTCAGAATATGACTCCGCTCTATATAAGTGGAGGAGAGAAAAAGTGCCAAAAATGAAAGAAATCTCATATTTAGGCCAATATGGTAACAGCACAGTTCTGCTATGTGCTATAAAAGAAAAACATGACTGTACTTTTAATAGTATGTTTAAAGTTTCTAGGTCAAGAACACACCTACTGATGTGTCATCTGTGTTTAAGAGCAGTACATAATTTTTTTTGTTGTTGTTGTTTTAGCATTTTGTCAGCGTTAACTTTCAATTTGTCCCCTCGTCCCCCATCATTAAATATTGCCAACCTTGAAAGCTTTCTGGCCCAGACCCACTGATTGTAACCACCATGATGTCACCGATTGGTTTGTGGGCTAGTGTTTTGAAGTGTTGTTTGAGTGTAGCCATCTTTTTTGTTTCACCACAATGTCTGCTTCATGATGAAGTGATTTTCAGATGGACTACCAGTACACCGATAGGAAGCTGACATATTGGTAGTCTTTTCTGAATGACCATTTTTGAATAGAGGTCAGTTTCTGAACCTTTGTATCCCTCCCTCACCACCCTCATCTTTCTGGGAGGTGGAGGTGATGAGAGAAGAGATGCAGAAGTTCAGGACCTTGGACAGCTCCTCCCAGAGAAAGGTGGAGGCAGTGTGAGGAGCTGCCCAAAGTCCTGAACCTCTGCGTCCCTCTCTCACCACCCTCACCCTTCTTGGAGGTGGATGTGTGGAGAGAGGAATAGCGGAGGTTCAGGACCTTGGACAGCTCCTCCCAGAGAAAGGTGGAGGTGGTGTGAGGAGCTGTCCAAGGTCCTGAA
>OOFC01043101.1:2500-11734 GCA_900323345.1 Pseudochromis fuscus
CCACATCGGGAAGTTTTCTACTTCCAGGTACTGTTCCCCTGATACACCAGAACCACATCGGGAAGTTTTCTACTTCCAGGTACTGTTCTCATGATACACCAGAACCACATCGGGAAGTTTTCTACTTCCAGGTACTGTTCTCATGATACACCAGAACCACATCGGGAAGTGTTCTACTTCCAGGTACTGTTCTCATGATACACCAGAACCACATCGGGAAGTGTTCTACTTCCAGGTACTGTTCTCATGATACACCAGAACCACATCAGGAAGTTTTTCACATGCAACTTAAAATCTGTTTTTAATGGTCACTCATCCATCCATCCATTGTGGCTACTTTCCAGGGTCCAGGCCTCTATGGCAGCAGGACCAATAGAGGGACCAAGGAACCCTGATTTTAAAATGACCCTGGTGTCTCCTCTCAGTTGGACATACCTGGTAACTGTCCAACTTGGGTAAACAGATGGATGGAGACAGACTGATCAGATGATCAAACCAGCCCAACGTTTTGATGCAAAGGAGACACATTGGTACTCCTGCAGGGAAAACTCAGCTTGGCCTCTTGTTTCCATGATCTTACTATTAAGGCAGGAACCTGGCAGGTGAGATCACCTTCAACCTCAGGCCCTCCCACGTCCACCAGTGATTATTGGAAAGACTGTGTCCCTCGGGTTCGGCGATCTAATTTGGCTTTTATCGAATCAGGTCATGTGACCTGATATGGTCATGTGACTTTAGTGTGCTTCTTCCTGTCACACTTGATTGATGTGAGTGATGTTTGACCGTGTCACCTGTGGAGGCTGTGGGAGTTTTCATCTTGTCTGGGGATAGAATAATGTACTGTGGTCAACAGATACAAAGCAGCACTACCAGCCCCAGGTTGACGTGCATTAGGTCATGGATGGCTGAGATTGTGAATGGTTCTCCACTTTTTCTCTTTAGTCCTCCAAGCTTAGCTACAGAGCTGCCATGCAAGGTGGTCGTCATCAGGAGCCGCTTAGGGTTGAGAGTCCTGCTCAAGGACACGTTGACCTGTGGACAGGAGGACGCTCTGTACCAACTCAGCCACTGTCTTCTGCAGTGACTGTAAAGTGTCTGCTGGACATTAAACTGTGTTGCTGCTGTTTCTGCTGAAACCAAACATCACCTTAGCAACCAAACATGTTCAGTGACACTCTGTAAAGACCAGCATCATAGTAGTAACCCCGAGGCCTTTGAAAGTACACGTTCATTCTGTATATGGAGTACATGTGATTATAAACAACCTTGTAACAACTGCCCCCAGGTCTGTGTTACATTAGACTGTAAGAGGACGTTACTTCTTATACTTCGTGGGAAGTACTGGAGAGGGACCAACCAGGACTCAGAGGGTTGGAGGAGGTGTCGGTTGGTCTCAGGACACCTTCAGATTTGGTGTTGGATGAAGTTATGACCAAAAGTGGTCCTAAAGTGTTTGTCTGTTCATGTATATACCACATAAAGGGGTGTAATATGATGAGCATGCTGATCAAAGAGTGTTTGACAGTTCTTGTATTTGCAGGTAATCCACACATTGGAGTCCTGAAACACAAGGAGAAGCTCTATGTCTTCAGCTCCAAAGAAGCTGCCTTGAAATTTGCCTCCAGTCCAGACGACGTCATTGCAGAGGTGGCAGAAAAAGCCAAATTCTCTCCTGAACTCATTCAGCTCCTCAAACTCCACCAACAATTTCCCAGCATCAGTCCATCCTCTGAGGTCAGCAGTGTCCTCTGGATCACATCCTTCTGTGCTTCATGTGAACAAAGCTGTGTAGTTTAGATCTTCTACTAACGACCCAAACAGACATTGCAGGTTATGTTTTATTCATCACTCCTAAAACTTTAACGCTTTACCACCTGAGCCTCTAAATTTCCACCTGGAGTTTTTGTGCTTATTTTGATTTCAAATTCAAATTTAACCTGCAAAATCTAACATTTACGTGCAATTGAAGTGTTTTTCAATCAAAATCCATTTTTGTGTTTTTCTGCTATTTTTGCTTCTTTTAAACTCTCATGACACATAGTATATAGTTAATTGGCTAATGTGCCGGCTTCTGGGAGAGGTGCTGGTGAAATTACCATTATGACGCCATATTCACTGTAAAGTGCAACATCTCAGCTCTTGGAAACTGTTGGAATTTTTCTGATTGTGCAAACTGTGACATAAACATAGCGCTGACGATGCCCTCGGAGGTAAAGGGTTAAACTTCACTTCTTTTCTTTCTTTGAAACGGTCTAGTTGTAGTATTAAAATCAAACTGATAGACAGCAGTGCACGCTGCTGTGCTCCTGCAGCACACTGAGACTGGTTGGTTTTAAGATGTCTCCAGGATGCACTGAGATCCGACCACTCGAGCCACATGAGGAGGTTTTCTGGGACACGTGACCTTAGTGTCCTCGTCAAGGACGTAACAGAAAATACATGATCATTGCAGGACTGCGCATTGCACGTTGATACTTTGGAGAAAACTCCAAGGACAATTTCAACATTTCAAAGGATGATGGGGCGCAGCTCCAACGCTGTGCGAGTGAGACACCAGGCCTCATTTAGATTTAGACAGACGATTCAGAGACAATTGGACTCATATCACTGCCTCTCTTTTAGCTAACTCTGCTAACTGTTACAAAATCTGTCACTGTTCTGGTGAGTGATGTAACGACTGCGGACGGGTCCTTCTGGCTGATGTCATGTTGCAGTAGTGACACCTGAACACAAGTGGGCAGCAGGATGGGTTGGAGATGCATGTTGAACACAGGTGTGAACAAAGATGTGTCTCGGCCGTCCACTTGTGATCCAGTGTCATTTCAAACCGAGTCACTGTGAGTGAGATTCACACCAAATCCAGTTTTGAACTTGTGGCTTTGCAGATGCAGCCAGGACAGAGTTTACTGGTGAAGCCCATCACCAAGAGTGAGAGCGGCACACAGACCGACATCCACCCCTTAGAGACCAACATGGTCAGGTCGTATGAGTGGAACGAGTGGGAGCTGCGACGGAAAGCTCTGAAACTGGTGAGCCATTCATCTTTTCTTAAAATCCATACCTGCATTGTTTGTTTTATGAGCTCCTTTCAGCCGTCGTGGTATCCAGCAGTGACAACAACAGAAACTACATTTGTCATTCATTCAGTTATTTAATACATGTACAATTACACTTCAGTTTTGATAGAAATAAGAATCAGTCCAGCAGACTGTGGTGGTGTGTTGCACACAGTCTGTACAGCATTCAGTCACCACAGGAACCACTCATCAGTCACATGATGAGATTATTGCACAAAGCGGCACGTGTGCATCGGTGGACATCTCCAGCTTCCTGTGGTGGTGGTTCTGATCCAACCAGATTTTCTACAGCTGTGATGACAGCTGCTGAAGGCTGATGCTTCCTCAGCACATCATCTGATAAGTTCTTGGTCATGTCCTGGTTCTGTGGAGCAGCCTGACATTCATCTACATCCGGTATCTTACCTGAACCTGTGACCCGCTGCTGCTCCAGTCGTGTTTCTCGCTTTATCTTCACGATGACAACACTTCCACCATCAAGTCAAACTGGAAACTACGACATCGGGCTGCATCCTTTACTTTCAGCAGACCCTGAGAAAACTTTCAAATGCCATGCTGTGCTCTTTTCAGATCAACACATTATGAATAGTTAATGTTTACTTATTGTTTACACTTTACATGACTGAGCAGTGTTAAGGGCAGTTTGAGGAAAACCAGGGAGACACCTGACGAAATGAAATGAATGATTGAAGTTCCAGTGTAGACCTAAGGTTTTTACTTCAAGGTTAATCTGAGTATTTCATAAGTTATGAGTTCATACTATTATTCTTTGTATTCCCTACTCTCAGGCTAACCTCCGGACCAAAGCCACCCGCTCAGTGCAGACTGATCTGAGCCACATGAGACGGGAGAACGTCTCTCAGACCTGGCTGCCAAAGGATGTGGGCTGTCAAAGCAAGAGAGAGGGCGAGAGCAACGTGCCCAAACCTCAGGTGTACGTGGCCGGTCTACGGGGGCAGAGAGACGCCCATGTGGTCCAAACAGACCTGACCAGGTCTGTGGATGAATGATCAAGGTGCAGAAACCTAAATAAAAGTTGTTGTCACTTCACTTTTTGCTGTTGTGTTACTTGATGGGCCTGAAAGGACTGCAGGTGTCTTTAACACCAACTCTGTGTTCAGTGTCACACAAAGATCAAGATCAGTGACATAAAAACAGATGCTAATATATCATGTCCCAGAATATATATTTTATAAGCATGAAATAATTTAGGAAGGCCTCCCTGTTCATTCATGTTCAACAAACCACATTTGAAAGTTAGAACAGATTTACAGTGTGTGTGACAGTAATGAGGTTGTAACTTACAGAGCAAATAACTTCTGTGCTGGAAAATTAAAATTATTGAGGGAAAGTTAGGTGAGACATGTTAACTGCTGACCGTCCTCTCCAGGGTGGAAATGGGGACTTCATAGACAAGTAAGAGTATCCTTGGCAATATACCCAACTGCTAAATCCACACTTTAAACTTGCCTGGGAGGCCAGATCTGGCAATTTGCATTTAAGAACGATTCGAAACTGCAAATTAGTTCTCATGGTTCACTTAAAAGAGCTGTTAAAAAGACTCAAATCATTCACCAATGTCACATCTCTACAGCGAAAGAAATATTCAGTCTTTGGTGAAAGAAGATTTATTAATAAAAAGTATTGCAGAACTGCGATAGGCTGGTTACCTGGTTACCTGTTTATCTAACAAAAAAACTAATGCAACCATAATTTACATCAAAGCATAAAATACAAAAACCTGCTGTAAACAAGTAAGAAATGACTTCAATGACCAAGAACAGAGTTCACATCCCAAACAAACAGCTAATGTAAAGAAGACAAACAGAATTATATTACAAGAGGTCAGTCATTTCTAGTTGGAGGAACTTTACAGTCTACATGAAACAAAGATCTGACAGGTTTCAAAGGTCTGCCTGTCCTCTCATGGTTTGTATGAAATTCATCAAAATATAAACAAACAGAGGATCAGAAACAGGGTCACAATAAAGCTCCCTGAATCCACAGCATCATACTTCTGGTGCATGTAAAAGTTTGCATCTGTTCACACAAGTTAAGACTTTTAATGTGACATCTTTCACAATAACATCTGAAAAAGAAATTCAGAAAAACAAAGTATCAAATCAAAGTGATTGTGCAGTTTGATCGGGGATGAAAACAGTTTTTATTAGACTCAATCTTTTACAGTATAACAAGCAGCGAAGTGGCAGGATCATTGTTGAAGCATTAAAGACACTTTAAAACTGAAAACTACTTGTAACCTGTACAAATACAGTCGTGTTTTTTTTCAACTTTGAAAGGTCAATAGATCTATTCCCTCGGTTTGAAACACTAAGGCTCCTCCCCTTGTGTGGTTACTTATGCTGTCGAAGTGCAGGGTGTGTGGGTTCTCATGTGGACCATCAAATTACAATAGCGCATGAAGTTGGTACCACATGTTTCACAAGAATAACCCTTCTGTCCGCTGTGGGTTTTCATGTGGACAGCCAATTGAGTACTTTTAAGGAAAAGTTTACCACAGTGTCCACAAGGATAAGAACGCTCGGCTGTGTGGGCTTCCATGTGGACAGTCAAATGCTTAATTTTAGTGAACTTCTCACCACATGTTTCACAAGAATAAGGCTTCTTACTTGTGTGGGTTGTCATGTGGTAAACCAGCTGCGGACTGTTCATGACCTTCTTACCACATATTTTACAAGAATAAGGCTTCTCACCTTTGTGGGAGCTCATGTGTGCAGCCAGAGTTCCTTTTTTGCCATAACGTTTACCACATATTCCACAAAAATAAGGCCCATGTGTGTGGCTTCTCATGTGGCGAATCAAATCGATGCTGCTGGTGTAATGTTTACCACATATTTCACAAAAATACGGCCTTCCTGTGTGGCCTGTCATGTGGAAAATCCAACTACTACCGTTGGTGAAAATCTCTGGCAGGGTAAAGTATTCTGACTCTTCCTGCTCACTGTTTGGTTCTGCTTTACTGGGGTCACGTTCCTCTTTAGGAGGAGGCACCATAAAGGTACCAGTCTCCTGCGTCAGTCCAAGCTGCTCTCCCTCTGGACTGGTGCACAGTTCCTCCGGTTCCTCTTTCACCTGTGGAGGTTCTGGTTCCTCCGGTTCCTCTTCCATCTGTAGAGGTTCTGATTCCTCCGGTTCCTCTTTCACCTGTAGAGATTCTGGTTCTTCCTGTTCCTCTTCCATCTGTAGAGGTTCTGGTTCCTCCTGGTCCTCTTTCATCTGCAGAGGTTCTGGTTCCTCCTGGTCCTCTTTCATCTGTAGAGGTTCTGGTTCCTCCTGGTCCTCTTTCATCTGCAGAGGTTCTGGTTCCTCCTGGTCCTCTTTCATCTGCAGAGGTTCTGGTTCCTCCTGGTCCTCTTTCATCTGTAGAGGTTCTGGTTCCTCCTGGTCCTCTTTCATCTGCAGAGGTTCTGGTTCCTCCTGGTCCTCTCTCATCTGCAGAGGTTCTGGTTCCTCCTGGTCCTCTTTCATCTGCAGAGGTTCTGGTTCCTCCTGGTCCTCTTTCATCTGCAGAGGTTCTGGTTCCTCCTGGTCCTCTTCCATCTGGAGAGGTTCTGGTTCTTCCTGTTCCTCTTCCATCTGGTGAGGTTGTGGTTCCTCCAGGTCCAGACTGGAGCTCCTCTTCTGGTCAGTGAGAACCTCCTCCTCCTTACAAACATGTTGCTGTTGGACGTCTGTGGAGACAAAGAAACACAACATAAAGGTTTCTAATGAGATGGTAGAAAAACACACATCTGAGAAAACATATTCTACTTTGAACAATCAGCTGGACTCTACAGTTGGAGCATGTTTCTCTCACATGTAACTGAAATTCAAAGTGTGTAACCAACAGTTTCACCTACCTATTCTGTGTAACTTTATCTGGGGTTTGGAGATGACGTCCAGCAGTCTGCTCTGACGATCGATCTCTTCCTCGTACTGAACGACAGTTTTTACAAACACTGAGAATACTTCTTCAACAGCTGCTGTCAGTTGCTTGCTGATATTGTGTGCTCCCAATCTCTCTTCAGAGGTAAATTTGCACTGAACCAACATAAAGTTGCTTCCTTTCAGGTCTTGGCTCTCAGACACAGGAGAGAGAGGGGAGAGGAGCTGCTCACAGGTTGGTTCCTGGTGACTGGTGGTGGTGGTGTAGTTACTTTCTGCTGCGTCACCTGCTGAGGATAAAATACACATTTTACCTGAAGTACACAGCTTTGATATGAATTTTGAAATATTACAAAGGAATCCTACAGAAGAACCCTTGGAGTATCAGGAGAATCAATATTTCAGTTCCAATCAGCCCACCACTAACAGCAAGCCTGAGGGGACACATGATCTCAAACCCAGAGAAACACGACTCGTGTAGAACCTTCTGTGTGAAGCCAGAGCTGAACTCAGGTTGAACTGATCCACTTGGGTTGTGAGGAGGAACTCTACCTGAAAATCCAAATCTCCCAAACCCATGGCTGATAGCCTCATTAGCTTGCTAGCTTTCCTGTTGTTCCATGCAGCAGCATTAGCTTTGTCAGTTAGCCTCATCAGCATGTTAGCCTGTCTGCTGTAAGTTTGTGTGCTTGTGATTAGGCCCAAAAAAAAAAAAAAATTGTGTGTTTCTGGTAACAGTGCCAAATTATCCAGGTAGGGTCGGTCGGGAGGGTTTTTTTGCCAATTTTTTTTTCACATCTTCGGGGTCAGGGGGGGCATCTGTGACGACCATCATGAATCCAGATTATCCAGTGGATGAAATATTGAAAATTGTACTGTTCAAATTAAATACATCTGTACATTTGCAAATATTTGTTTAAACCAATTGTTGTTGGTATAAACATGCACTGCTCCTTTACATTACCTACTGTGTGGAAATGTGGGGAACACACAAAACAAACATGGAAACAATATTTAAACTTCAAAAAAGAGCAATATCAATTGCAAATAAAAGCACCTGCAGACAACCATCAAATGCACTCTTCATCAATCTCAAGGCACTAAAATTCAAAGATTTGGTCGACCTCAAGACAATTCAAATCATGCACAAAGAAAACCAGAATCAGTTACCTCAGTTGATCCAATGGTTGTTTCAATAAAAGAAAAGAAACAATCTCACGGGAATATGTATTTTTCAAAAAACAGCCTTTATGTACCAACACAAAAACACTGTGTGTCAGTCAAAGGAGTTCATCAGTGGAAGAGCTAAATAAATTCAAACTAATTTTTATTAACCACATTTTGAACGGATGCAAGAGAGAAATGGAAACATGAATTCATAACAATGACCAATGTGACTTTTCTTCTGATTCCACTTATTTCTTTTCTTCTGTTTTGTTTTCCTACACATGCTCTGACTGATTAAATTATAAAAACACAACAGTAAAGGGATATGACTGGATCAGTGTTATTAACTTCATCCTACACCCTTTTGAACAGGGTATGATTATCTATGTTGTTATACAGTTGTTTCTTTAATTTCTTAAGCACTTTGTATTTTATTTATTTTATTATCAAATGAATACTATTGATATTAATAAATAAAAGAGTAAAGTTTTTTTTCAATACTGGAAAACATCCTACATGTATTTTGGTATTTACAACACTGATACGGGAAAACATGCGTACATGTACGTTGGAATAAGCCAGTTCGGCTTTTGGGTAATATCAAGGATCATGGCAGCAAATTACAGAGAACTGTGTCTGTGGAAACGGAGTAGATTGCAATCGGATCATTGTTGCCAGATGTATGAT
Organism: Pseudochromis fuscus; assembly: GCA_900323345.1. NCBI lineage: Eukaryota > Metazoa > Chordata > Actinopteri > Pseudochromidae > Pseudochromis > Pseudochromis fuscus. The sequence continues at coordinate 11,317 of OOFC01043101.1, forward strand.
AATTAGCGTATGTGTACAATAATTTGGCCCTCTGTACGATCAATATAGCTACAAAAGGGCAAAGGTATGATCATTTGACCATTTCATATCATTGCTTGCGAAACTGTCTCCCACAGTTTTTTGTGAACCCTGATGGCATCTGTTCCCATGTGACATGTTACCAGCCAATCATGTTTTGATGAGTGTGAGATACCAGTGACATCCATGCATTGATTGGCTGAATGGTAAGCTGCACCCGCCCCCGGAGACGCCCACAGACAGTCGAGCGAGATTCAAGTGGGCTTGTTAGGGCCCGAGCCCTGACCAGGGGCAAGGGCCCTATTGTAATTGTAGTGTTTCTTTCTTTTTTCTTTCTTCTTCTTCTTCTTCTTATTACGTCTCTTTAAACCTTAATTTGACCCCCTAAACATGCTCCAAA
>OOFC01043103.1:0-13557 GCA_900323345.1 Pseudochromis fuscus
ATGACCTTGACTATCAAGTTCTTGTATAGTATAGTGCAGTAAACCATAAAAAAAGGTGTAATTATTATTTAAAAAAAAAATGCTATCACAACGAAATTCATGGTATGTCATACAAAAATTATTGTGTCACAAAACCACAGAACACAGGGTGATAAAAAAAAAGTGACACAGTTTAGTTTATCTGAATTATTTTTTTGGACAACTCATTAGTTTTCAGATCACTTTGGCTAATTTTCCCAATTCAAAGGACTTGAAAAACTGGTCTATACAATTCCATGTTTTTTGCAGACTGAATGTCTGTGTAGATCTGTAGTTTAATTGTTGCATTAGTCAAAGCTTATATGCAAGTGCATGTCTGCTGGAGTGCAAATGTACATGTGCGTGTGAGTCCAGACAGTATGTGGAGCCACAGCTTACATACCTACAGACTGTCCACATCTCCAAAGAAAAAAAAGACTCTAGTGTTGACACTACAGCGTGGATTTAAAAGCCATGTGCTGTCTATTATGCCTTTACAAAGACCTTCAGGGTGTGTGTGTGTGTGTGTGTGTGTGTGTGTGTGTGCAGAAGCAGGTCTAAACCACTCATGGGGACAGACACGCCTTATAAGGCTGTAGAAATGGCAGACACTGGTCATAAAGAGCCGCAGTACAGTCATGCACACACTATCTAACGGGAGCATCAGTATTCATTCTCTGCTGTTGTGTGTGCGTGTGTGTGTGTGTGTGTGTGCGTGCGTGTGTGTGTGTGTGTGTGTGTGTGTGCGCCCTTGATCAAAGGCATCTATGGGAAAGCACGCTACAGCTGAGCAAATACATAATCAAAGCAGCTGCATTCTCCACAAACATCACAAGTGTCCATTCAGTTTACATACACACTTTTAAAAAAGGCTCTGCACCTGAGCCTCACCAGTGTTTCTTTTAACTGCACAACTTTACACCTACATGTCTGGCTCTATTACGATGTTAGCTTGTACTGACAAGTGCTGTTCAATTGTCCGGAACGGCCACGAAAACATAATGACCTCTCCCTCTATGTTTGTCACACACACATCCATAAAATCCTCCAAATCTTTCAGCATCATTCCCCAGAGAGCTTTTAGGTGAAGGTACACGCCCCTCTGCAGACAAATTCAATTACAGCTCCGGCTCTCTGTCGTCCGCCACTTTTCAGTGTTTGAACACTCGGTTGGTTGGCAGAGTAAAGACAAACACAAAAAAAAGTCAAAGAAAAACAGGAAAGTAAAGCGAGAAAAGGACATGCAGGTCTCGTGCACACCACTGGAGGTCTAACAGCTCTGTGGAGGTGTGTGTTCACATGTCTGTGTGTGAAGAGGGGGGTAACAGGCAGGGATAGGCTCCCATTTGTGCACCAGACGTGCTTTGACTCACTGTGAGACCCCACCCTCCACAGTGCTGCAGTAGTGCACATCACGTCTTCCTCCCTCCTTCCTTCCTTCTTTCCTCCTTTCCTCTCCTTCAACCTACTCCCCATGAGCTCCACTCTCCTCCTCCTCCTCCTCCATGTCCCTCTTTTTCCCCTTCCTCTCCCCTCTTTCCAGATGGCCATATTAACACTGGGCCTTTTCCACTCATTTTCTGGCACACAAATGTCTTCACGACGGCCAAAAAGGCAATACCTCCTTCCTCTCCTCTCCTTCACATCTTTTCCCTCCCACCTTTTCCACAGCTCTCCCCCAAATCAACCCCGTTTCCATTTGTCTTCTTCTAGACTTTCACATCCACCCTTTCCTCTCTTCTCTAGCTCTACTTTCCTGCTTCCTCCTGAATTACAGCCAAATGGCGAGCCCCACGCCCCCCCGCCTCCAAACTCCATCTCTCCCCATCTTCCCTCCCTTTCTCTCTATATCCATTCGCCCTCTGACAGACTGCCACGCTCCTCCTCCTCCTCCTCCTCCTCCTCCTCTACCCTGACATGAGTTATACTTGTGTAGCACAGTATTTGGAAAATCATGAGGTCATCATTTTCTTCGCAGATATACCATAACCCAAAATGAAAAGCCTCGACTTCAGCGTGACTGAAATTATCCTGCTGAGTCCACAAATACACACGATTCCTCCACTTTGCGGAACCAATCTAATGAATTCGCAAGGGCACACAGAGTAACAATGAGGACGGACAGACTGACTAATAGCCTGCCCGTGAGTTACACAAATGACGGTCAGTGTGTTAGAGAGTGGATGGTGTACAGACTCCATTTGTCTCCTTGACATTGACACTAAATCTGACACAAAGAAAGAGATGCGCAGGTAGGTGTGAAAGAACACAGGCTCATTTACGGGTGCATCAAATCACCACGCATCCCTCCTGCCTTTATGTACAATCAATGAATGATGTAATAAATACAATCAAAGACTGACTTTGAGTTATCCTCTGAAGCTGTAAAAAACAGGAGGAGGAGCAGGAGAAGAGGGCTAATAAAATACCCCTAAAGTCTCAAAGATGATGTGGGGGCTTGATGAAATAAGCTTGAATGCAAAAAATATTAAGGAGATAATAAATTTCTACTTTCAAGACTTGAGATGAGGAGAGAGAAAGACCTGGAGTCAAAAAGACCTTGAGAAGAAGAGAAAACAGAATAAAAAGACAAGGAAAGAAAGAGTGGGATAGACAGAGAGGGCAGGAGAAGGGTGGAGGGAGGGAGGGAAGCATGCACTGCAATGCAGACACCTTTTGGCGTCAGCAGTGCCTGCTCCCCAGCCATGCATGTGCTAACAGTGTGTCTGGATCTGCTGCCACACACTCATCATTGTTTCATACCTCAAACAATTACTGCACTCCTCCTTCATCCACTAGAAGATCAAGATCAAGTGCTGAAACAATTAGCTGGCTAATCAATTAGTTCATTGACCAGAAATGATCAACAATCGTGGTAACTAATCGAGTTTCTCAAAGGACAACATTTGCTCTTTCCTGCCTATTGAATGTGAAGATTTGGTGCTTGTCTCGATTTGTAACATTACCTCTGCCTGTGTTTGTTTGTCTGTTAGTAACATGACAGAAAAACTACAGAGCAGATATCAGTAATTTTCAGGAGAGATAAGGTATTACCAAAGTAATAAGTGATTTCATTCAGGGAAAGAACAAAGGATCAGATCTCGTCTGAAAAAATCCAGAAAATCTTGTTTAGTGGACAGATCTTTTAACAGATACAATGATAACAGGGAACCAGCAGGTGACAGTCAAACACCACCACTGCATCTGTGAGCTGGAGAGGAGGAAGAAGAAGGAAGTAGTAGGTACTGACTTTGGGTAGAATTCATAACTCTGGCACATTGTAATAGAGTTTGTTGAAAATCTACATGCACACACAATGATTGCTCTGCTCTCAGTAACATGTGTCGGATAGAAAGGTCCACAATAATTTTGTGATGGATATGTTGTAATTCATTGGTTGTAATTTAGTTTAACAGTACACCCTAAAAACTATGGTAGTATTTGTTTACCTGTATTTTATTTCGAAGGCTTAGATGATGTTTGCAATGCATTGTGGGTAACGGGAAGTTAGTCGAACAACCGGAAAAAACGTATTGTCAATTGGCCTGTCTGGTAGCTTTCGAGTTGCTCCCGTGTCTCATAGTTCATCCAAACTTCCAAAAGCAACGGCTGTAAGTTTAATAAGTGTTTAGTAGTTAAAGTAATAGGAATGTTGTATAAGCTCCGTTAGAGATCGTTTTTTATACTTGTTTATTATCAGGAAATAGACCTAGCCCATCCCGGTAGCTTGTTGCTAATTAGCATATTAACGGGTCGCCTCCTGTGACTTTGGAGACAGCACTGTTGCTATGTTTAAAGCACTATTTGAGTCTAACTGTTTCCTGATGTATTTACTTTTGGTAATACCAAACTGAGGTGTATTTTTCCCTTTCTTGTTTATGTGTTTCAGTTTCACTCGACTTTTTCAAGCCTCAATGTTAAATTGTAAACTGTCTGAGAAGACTGTATTAAAGGAGCAAGACGCTCGGATCCTGGCTTGTGAAAACGAGTTTAGCTTGATGTTTATCTAAGTTAACATACACAGTATCTAACACGTAGTGATAAAAGTAAAATGATAATGTGGTGATAATCAGACATGGGTTATGCGTAGGCAGAGGTTTGTGCTCTTTGAGAGTTTTCGAGTTGTTATCTGAATATTTTGGGTTTTGGACAACACAAGGTATCATAAACAAGTTTCTAATCAGCATTTATTTTAGTATATTATGATTCTTTAGCCTAAATCTCCAAATACTGAGCAGATTAATCAATAATGCAAACGTTATTGACATCCTTATTCTGTCTTCCATCCAGTTTTGACAACATGCAACTGTTTCTACAGTATTTCTTGGTGATGTGAGCTAAGACATGCTTGCCCTGTGCTGCCTAATGACACAGAGGCTCAACAGTGAGTAATGGGTTGCTATAGGAAACCTGTCATTAGCGGTTGTTTTTCTCTCAACAGGACAGATCTTGGAGGACAGTCTAACAGAAGGACTGGCGGAGAAGCACATGCAAACACACTATCGTATAACCCAATTATTCCCCATGCGGGTAAGACAAAGCAGAGCACACAGTAAAACCCACTGTCATATTAACACTGAAACACTTAATCTAATTGTCTAATCAATGAAAGCTGTTCACCAACAATCCAGACAATTGATTTAAGTCATCTATCAAATAAAAGTGCCACACATTCAATGCTTCCAGTTTCTCAGATGTAAAGATTTGTTGCTTTTCTCTGTTTTGCATTAATGCAACTTTTATATTTTGTTGTATCAAGTGATTTGAAGATGTAATCCCGGGAAACATCAGTGGCTTTTGTTTTGTGTTTGAAACATTTTCAAGACAATGATGAAAATAGATTATATACTTACTAAAAACATGTGTCTACAATCTATAGACTGTATATAAAAATGGAAGAGGCAACCAGGTCTGAAAAAATGAGGCCAATGCAGAAATGGTAAAAGCCACAATACCACCAATGGCCACTAGATGCTGGCTCCAGAAAAACACAAGTCATTCTGATGTCATTAGCTAAAGTCAACTCTACTTTTTTCAAGTAGAGATTAGACTTCAAAAAGATTTAGGGGCAGGGTTAGTTTGATCAACAGGTCTGGTCTCCAATGAGAGCAGCCCTGAACTCGAGTCTCGTATACATTGGACAGTGTTCTCAGGTTCAAGGGTCAGACCTGCCTCCTCCCTTCATATCTATATATGGTCACTTCTGGCTCCAAACAACCTACATGGTGGCATTCAATGCCAAACTCCCGGCTTCACAATTTGAGTCCAAAAACTAATGGATGACATCACGTTAGCTTCATTCATTCTAGAAACAGTCTATGCAACAAACTCACGTACCCATGTGTGAGCACTTGTATGTCAATAAAGTTACATCTAGTGTAAATCAAATCATCACATTTCTATCCCATCCCATCACTATGTCGTGTCTCCAAGTTTACCACATTATATGTCTTTTAAATGTAGCTATGATCATTTGAGGACACTAGAAAAAAAACTTTATGCAGAAAATGCATTTGAACAAATTCTTAAGATATAATTTAAAGTCAACACATACAAAACATATATTAGAACTGCAGTGAAATTGTAAATTTAGACGCAGCAGAGAAATCCTCATGTTCTACCCTGAATATATCCCTGTACTCTGTCAGGTACACCTCCACTCACCATGTGTATGGGTGTGCTGGTTAGATCCCTCTCTGTGACCAGTCTGTCCTGGTCGGTGACGTACAGGCCTTTCTGTGCCAGGGCCTGAATGACAGCATTGTGCCCCAGTAAAGGTTTGACAGCATCACTGCGGAGGATCAGGCTCCCTGCCCGGCAGTAGAGCTCCGCAGACTGAAGCAGGCAGGCGACCGGAGGCTTCAGGTGCTCCTGGTTGTACTGGTCCTTGTAGAACGGCTCAGCCAGTTCCTCTGGTACTGCATCTGAGAGGAGAAAAAGATGCAGACACATAGACACAAAATGAGTCACAGTTAGTTTTAACCAACATGCATCTTTTTTTAGCGGAGGAAAAGATGCAAACAGTGAATGCATGAAAGCAATAAAAAAGTTATGCTTTATGTATTTTACTGTTGTGGTGTTGTTGCTAAGCTTCCCTACATTGATGCTCCGAGCTTCACCTTGATACTGGACACTAAAAAACCTGCAGAATATCCTCACTGAAAAGTTTATTTCAGGAAAAAACAGAAACATTCAATTTAGGGAGCAAGCAGACATCGTAAGGGTTTCAAATAAAAAGGGACTTTTAAGTTTTACCATGACTATTCTTTATCTCACTGCAGATCCACACAGGACTGGCTGTCTCATGAGCACAAAGCCACAGTGTTTGTGTGTGTCACAGACAGTATATGTATGTGTCTATAAGTGTATGTTACAAAGCATGGAGTACCGTCTAATCCTGTTACCTCATCCTCTAAATCTGATTTGAATCCAAACACACACACAGTTGTGTTTCCATCACTTCAGAGGACATTATATTGACTTGAATTAACTTCCTAGGGATCATTACTACTTCTTTTCAACCCTAACTTCTACAATAACCTTGTAATATTGAATGGATTACATTATTTAACTTGGTTTTTGTCCACGAAAGGGAGACACTTCCCCACAATGTGACTGTGTCTACACATTTATGTCCCCACAACATGAGTAATACACACACACGCGGCTACACTTACATGACTCAGTCCCAGTACTTTATATCTTACTTTCTTATTTCATCATCATAGTACATTGTTATTCTGCACATGCTATGACTCAAGGCTACACTACACTACTGTTGTCTGACATACATACAGCGTGTATGCACTTTTAGCCAATAGGCATCACTTTCAGACAAGCTACAAGTATAGGAATGTGTGTGTGTGAGTGTGACACACTTTTATAAGGCTGTGTGATCCAGCACGAGTGTGTATTCCTGGTGTGTAGGGTCATTTCCTCTCTGCCTGCCTGAATCACACTGAGGAAAACAAAGGACACTTAAGGAATCCATCTTAAAGCTACAGCTTTTTCTCTACAAACTAAAAACACTGTAGGAGTTACAAGCTCAGCTAAACAACACAAAAGATCAGACATGTGAAGCTCAGTTGAGATAGGGAAAAAAAAATTCATTAAGCTTGTGATCAAACTCGGCAGTTTTCCAGTGGCTGTGGTTAGTGCAGCCTCCCCGTGCCCCAGCATCGAGTGATAAAAAAAAGAGATATTTAAAGCAACAGGCAGATGTTAAACCACTTCATAACAAGCCTTCCAGCATCTAGTCACAGCTTTTAAATCGATTCAGCCTTTGTACGAATGTCTGTAAAGCTGATTGGTGGAGCTGTGCTTACATGATTCAGCTTTGGGTCACAAACACACAGGTTTTCTTTTAAGGTATTTTGCATGGACAACGTTCTCAGGTGGAGTTAGATCACTTTTACACTTAAAGGTGAATTAAATCATTAAAAAAAAACCATCAGGCTGCAATAGCATGCTGTTGCAGAGTTCATGAAAATTTGCCTTGTCAAGTTAAAAAAAAAAACCCTCTCCTTTGTGTTGGCCATCAAAGAGGAAACAGACAGGAAGGAGCTGCCACGGGAAGTCCAGGCACGGAGAAGACTGCTCCCCTGGAGACCTGTGGGATCACAGCTCAGTATACACAACCTAATGGCCAGCAGTGTTTACCTCTGACAGTTTACTGTTGTTTGTTTGAAAAAATAACAACAATTTAGTTAATAATGTATGTTGCCCATTAAAAATGTTCCAGCAAAGTTGAGCTTGGGTTGTGTGGCATGGATTCAGACAGTCATTCTCCTTGTAGCTCTGTCTTACCCTTGTGTATTTACATTTTTTGTCGCTACATGCTCCACTGTGTTCACCAGTTTGTCGGTAATCATGTCTGTCTGCAGTGAGTTTTTACAGCTTTTCCACTGAAAACAGCTGATTACAGCAGCCAAGCACAACACTGGCTCTCCTCAGAGTAATGAAACCGAACCAAAACAGTAAAGCACAGGGCTGGAAACTTTTTGATGTAATGTTTTCAGAGTTGAAGGGTTGCATTTCCATGAGCTGGATATGAAAGTTGACGTTGATGGTGACCCGTGGTGATGCTGCTTACATCACAGCTGTGTCCTGAATGACTGAGCCGAGTCCAGACAGAATCACTGTGCTGTCCGGGCTCCAGCTGATGGTGCGACTGGACCCACTGGTGTTATCTCACCTTGGAATTACAGTTTAGATCAGTGTCTGACAAGCCAGTGGCAGACTGAGATTTACAGGACTTATAGGGCTGTCAAGATTGAATCAAAATCCAACCTGTTCAATGAAATATAAATGGACCTACATGCGGTTTGTCAGATATTCACTTTCAAGCTTCAGATGTGGTCTCTGGTGAGTGTGGTTACACTGAAACAAGGTAAACTACAGACCAGTAACAACAAAGATCAATGCTTCTCATTTTCAGACATTTGAATGCATTATGCTATTAATAGTTATCACTGTTGTTAAAACCAGAGGCGACCTTTGTTGCTCCTTTTGTGTCATTTGTACCATTGTTTTTTAAGTTCACATGACGCCAACATGGAGATACATTACACAACCACTTACAAAACCCTGAGGCACAAATGTCCACATCTTAAAGAAGCACATATTTAAGGAGTCCTAGGTCTTATTCTGCTACTTTTATTCATTTTTTCCTTCTTCTTACCACAAATCACTTTGTATCTGTTGCTCTGAGCATGTGCACATGCAAGCGCATCTCTCCTCAGTTTAAGCACAAACTTTAAGCCGATGGGAAAGTTGCTGTATCTGAGCATCACCAGATTCAGACCATAGCTTATCCATCCTATCTAGGCCAAACGGGACTCTGAGGACTGGTTATGAATTGGGCCACAGTTCTCGGCGGTGCTGGGAGCTGAAACTGTGTCACTGGAGGGACTGGGGAAAAAACAAGGAGGCAGCAGTATGCTAACAGCCGCAGGTCGTGTTCTCTCTGTCTCTCACGTGTTGCTATCCTGTACGTCTCCCCACCATTTCACGCTCTCCAAGGGTGAAAATAGAGTCGTGTGGAGCTCTGTCGGGCACACACTGTGTGATCAATGGGTGTGATTCAGAGGTCTGTCTTCTCATTTCTTTTTTTAGGTTTGTCTGTGTGACTGAGCACAGGAGGTTTAGAGAAATGTACATGGAGGCGCAGCTGTTAAAAGCTTTCATTAAAGCGCTGGAGTAAAACCTCTGGGCTCAGAGGAGGCTGGAATTAGTCAGTCTTTATGAGGCCACGCTGCCAGAGCTGCTTCCAGAGCACACAGAGGACAGGAGACAGGCCAGAGCTGAGGTACATACATGTAGTCACATATGAAGGATTACTGACACACATCCGAATAAATACATCCCCATTATTATTACCCCATGCTGCCTGGGAGCTGCTACGCTGTGAGATGGAATAATTAGCTGATCAGTAAACCCTCTTTGTCTTGTGTGATACTCTGAATATTATCTGAAAAAATAACTACCTTTAAAAAGCCACTTTGGGGTTATTATGGCCTTGTATAACATTTAACAGTGCAAAGCAGTTTGGTAATTTTCAAGCAAATAAGATAGAACTTTATTAATCCTGGAGGAAATATCAACTCTTAGTCTGCCAAATATTAAAAAAAATTTATTAAAACTACACAAATTGAAATACAACAAAATATATATGCAGGAAAGTGTGCAAATCTGTTTTTTCTTGTGCCTTATGCGATATAGAGACTTCAATGTTAGTGGGTTTTGGACAAACAAAATGAATTTATAACCTTGAGCTTGAGGGAGATGATTGATATTCAAGATTTTTATGGAATAATAAGGAATAAATAAACAAAGTAAAACAAACAGAGGGGGAAGTCTGACTTTATCTGACTTGTGAATGGCCACACACCACGAGATAGCACTTTATCTAGTGTATTGATAATGAACACAGTCTAAGAACTATTGCCCTCTGCTTTTAACCATTATTCGTTTCAATATTTTGTTTTGGGAGATCTTTTTTTATACATGTGTAAAAATCTCTTGGCTCAATTTGCCCCTTAAAAAACAAACTGAGCAGTATGAATGTAATATTCTGGACTTTTATTACCGGTAACCAAAGTGTTAGACAGTGAATGTGCTAACATGCTAATTTCAGTCCAGATGTTCAATCTGTGCATCTGTTGCCATCAGACAGCAAAGAGCTGTAGTGTTACATAATCTGGCCTGACTTCTGCTGCAGGGACTAATTAGCAGTAGGTAAGCAAAAGGTTAAACCAATAACCCTGTAGTGATCTGGTGAATTAAAAATATTCTTTCATGAGAAAAACAACTTAATGTAAACCAACCCACATATATGTTACCATTAAACCTTGAATACAGTTTACACCACTGCTATTACTCAGTATAAGGACAAATAGTTGTTTTTGGTGTCCTTACAACAGGATATGAATATATTACTACATCTGTTTATCGTAAGAAGGGAGGAACACGGAGTTTAATTGTGTTTTTGTGTCACAGTGAGTGTCTGATTGCAGGATGTTGTTTACAAAATAGTCCCACTTTGTACAGCCTGGGGTCCAACACAACAGCAGGTCACATCATTACACATGTTAGTTAATTACCTTAATAATGCTTTCCCCACTCATCTCCTGCAAAATAACAATAATGATAATAAAAAGGAGGAGCCACCTACCCGAGCCGAAAGCCTTGGCCACGAGCCACGTCAGGCTGCATGATATCTTGGCCCTGGTGAAGTCGTAGTGATCGAAGCTCTTGATCGCAGGGACGATGAAGGTCCGTCTCATCCCTCTGTCGTCTGTCGCATCTCCCATCGTTTCTCCGTCTGGATCCCGCTGCTGCTGCTGGAGGATCAGCCGGAGGAGCTCCTCCTGACTGCGGATGACATCCCGTCCAGAGGAATTCAATGCAGCAAAAATTTCCCCTTCTCGTGAAAAAAAAAAACTTTGCGCGTGGCCTGATATTTGGAGAGCACGACGAGAAGAAGGGGGCGCCCCTCGGTTACACGAGCTCCATCCTTTAGTTTAATGTCCTGATGTGTTGTTTCAGTGTTAACAGCTTTAAAGCCTGGCAGCACGGCGCAGTTTAGTGGCAGGATTTCTGAAGGTTTCCTCCATTCCCTGTTATATCCTCAGGTTGCCCGACATAACGGAGCAGCTGTGCGGGCGCACGAGGACATCCACGGTCCAACAGCACCAGAGGACAGCTTCACGGGGACACGCTGTTCGTGTCCATGTTCTTCTCTTTTCTTTTTCCAACTGTCTTCCTCTGTGCCTCCCTCTCTGTCTCACCGCCGTGTCTCTCCTCTCTGCGCCTTTCCTGCCGCACTGAACGGAGGATGGGGCGCACTGCGCAGGCGCGATCCACCCACCCAGTCTATTCAATCCTGACAGGAGTCACCGCCGTGTAATACAAGCCGAGGTGGAGTTAACTGGCAGCATGATTACTGACTAAATCCCAGATGTTTTCTCCATGGAGAAATACATTCAGAGTGGTTAGTCACCAGACAGACTCCTAAGAATATGAGAGTAAGAATAATAATAGATATATAGATAGATAGATAGATAGATAGATAGATAGATAGATAGATAGATGTACTGCATTAATCCCAAGTCATGTATATATATCTTTAGAGTAATAATAATATATAGAATTAGAATAGAATAGTTTTGGAATTAGAATAGAAAAATAGAATGCAAAATACTAATAATGAACTAACTTTAAATATTAAATGTATCTATAGGATCCATGCCTCAGCATAAATGGATAAAACAAGCATAAATAGTACATATATGTGTAAAAAACCAACAACAAAAAAATAAAAATATTTTAGGTTGGGATATTTGGTTTAAAAGTTACTAAGAAAAAAAGTTACTTTTATTATGAGGATTCCATGACAACAGTAACCATATGAAAAGTGTCTGAAACACATCGAAAGGATTACCATGAGGTATTTATATTTCAGAATTTTACACAACTTCATTATTTATATATACATAAGGATGGCAGTGGGGACTTGGGTTGGGTGCCAGAGGGTTGCTGGTTCAAGTTCAAGTCCCAGCCCAGACAAAAACAAGGAGTGTGGACTGGTGGCTGGAGAGGTGCCAGTGAGCAAGGCACTGACCCCCCTTCTGGCAAATGGTGGCACTCTCACTCTATGGCCTCCCTAGACGTTATAGATATAGGTCAAACAGTGAATTTCTCATGAAGAAAAAAGGGGGAAAAAAGCTTTGATTTACTTTCATTCATTGCAAGGATTTTTACAATCTTTATTTTTTACTGTGTTGGAAATTTCAATCAATCCACACTCAGCAGCCCAAAACAACAAAGTAGAAATAAGTTATAAGTAATTGTATTAAATTTGTTTTTAAAAGTTACACACTCAAAATCTCTCATTTACAATAATATTATGATCCTTAATTCGATAGTTTAAAGACACCTGAGTGGTATCCATAACAGATTTGACTCTTCTTGGGTAAATCTTTAAAGGTTTGACCCCTGAGTTTGGGAAGTTTCTTCTCTGCAACCTTTGTCAGATTGAGCGGGCGTCTGTGAACTGCCATCCTCAGATAAGTCTGGACTTCAGCTGGGCCTCTCAGGGATAGGGACTTGAAGTATTGTTTTGGCTCTAAGCTTTGTTCACTGCCACACTTAAAAGTGAACCATCACCTCTGTCTCAGGTCATTGCAACCTGGAGCAGGTTTCCATCAAGGTCTGCATTCACCCTTCCCTTAGTTCAGTCTCCTTGTACCTGCTGCTGAGAAGCACAGCATATCATGATGTTGCCACCACCATGCACGACTGTGTTTGTTGAAACACTGTTTCTACAAACATAAAGCTTGGAGTTTTGCCCAAACAGTTGTGACTCATCAGATCAGAGCATCTTTATCCTTTTGTTCTCAGTATCATTTAAATACTGATTGCAAACTCCAAGCAGATTGTTGCTCTTTTGATAAAGTGCCGTTCAGATGGTCGTCTTTTCTCCATGTTTCCTGCTCTCAGGAGAAGATTTCTGATGCTCTGTTATAGGGACCATATTTTTTTTTTTTTTTTTGTTTTTTGTTTTTTTTTGTCGCCTTCCTCACCAAGGACCTACTTACTCAATTGCTCAGTCAGGCCAGATGCTTACAAACATCCATTTCACAATCATTGAGGCCACTGTGCTCCTTTGTACCCTTTGCCCTGATCGACGCCTTACCACAGACGTCTACAGAGAGGTCCCCAAACTTCAAGGCCTAGTTCATGTCCTGACATACATGGTGGGTTGTGTTTTCTAAACTAAGTCTAATTTCCTCAGTTTGCCACAGATGAACGTCAATCAGGGTCTAACCACATCTCAGGATTTATTACAGTGAACAAAATGCACCTGACCACAGTTCTGAGTGGCACAATAAAGCTTCAGAATACTTATGTAAAAGACAGATTTCTGTCTTTTATTTTTAATAAATTTTAGGGGAAAATGCTTTCACTTTGTCATTATGGCTTAATAAATGATGGAGAATGATGAACAAAGTACCAATTTTATTCATTTAAAATAAAATA
>OOFC01043103.1:22967-35825 GCA_900323345.1 Pseudochromis fuscus
CGGGGTTTTCCTTGTTAAATTGATGGCCAAATTGATGGATCTAATTCTGGCCAATGAAAAGGGTTGTTTAAGGTTATTAAAGTCACCCACCCAAAGCGTAGGAGAAAGGAAGTGAGAGAATAAGACACAGAGGAGAGCAGAGGAATTAAAACCTGCATTGTATCGGCAATGAACAGCACTAAAAGAATAAATGGACCCAATCTGGCTGCACTTGGTGTTAGAATGGCTGCCCATCCAAAAGCCCATGCCCAATCCACCATGTCACTTTTGTCCGTCTCCAAACCCTGCGGATGCTCTGCTTTTATAGCAGATGCACAGAACCAAAGGATGTGAGGCATGAAAGCAATGGGAAATTCATTACATATTCCTACCCCCCTCCGTTCACCATAATCACCACAATTAGCAGACATCTGCAGTGACTCCAAAGCTGGGAGTGTATTCAGGCAATCAGAGCAGCTTCACCGACAGCACTGACTGCAGCCCCCTCTGTGATGGGCCTCATCCTGAAGGGAAGCATTCCATTAGAAACTCAGTGATTAATTGAGACGCAGAATTCGCTTCTGGCATCGAGCAAGAATGAAACCCAACAGGAGGCATCCATGATGGCAGAGTTTGTACGCGGGGTTGGTGGAGGTGGTCCAGAGTCGGCGGGGACCGTACCATACTGTTGATGGTGCGAGATAAGGCTCTCACACTGTGGTTCGCAATTAGCAGTATGAGAATAGTTACCAGACAACAGCTATATAAACATCTTCTGACCCATCAAGTAAACAAAACCTGTGTGTGTCTAATGATAATCCAGGTTTTATCGCTACTTACGGATATGGCTATTGCTAATATCCCTGTTTTTCGGAAACAACTGCTAACTGGATTCTCGCGTTATAGTAAAACAGTGTAGCCATGTGTGTCGGTCACTTGCAGATAAGCCTAGGATAAGGGCTAAAGGCAAGGAAAACAGCTTTCCCTGTCCACATGTAGTGAAATCTATAGGACTATGTGTTTGGTTGAATCTCAAGTTTAGTTTGTGACCTTTAGAGATGCTGGTATGGGGATGTCTATTACCTTGAGACCATAGACTGTATATAGAAATAGATGAAGGACCTGGGGCTCACAAATGAGGCCAATGTGGAAGTACAAAAAAGTGTAATATCCCTGACGGCAACTAGATGCTAGCTCCAAAACACTCTTCAACTCACGAACTGTCATTTTTAATCCTGAAATACTCAGTTAATACATTTTTTCTGATGTTATCAGTTGAAGCCAACTCTTCTCCTCAGGGATCTGGTGGTCCAGCTAAAAAAAACACCATTAAATAGAAATTAGGCTTCAAAGTGATGTTGATTTAGGGGTGTGGTTGGTTTGATTGCCAGGTCTGGTTGACCACACCTGTGCCTGGGACCCCAACACACTGGGCAGTGTCATGAGGTTCAAGGACTACACCCGCCTCCTCTCTCCTCCCTTCATATCCAAATATGGTCACTTCTGGCTCCAGACAACCAACACAGCAATGTTCAAATATCAATAAGTGAGCTCACAAATCAACGCATGACATCACGTTCTCCACACAGTCTATGGCAGCCATGCATGTTGGTGACTTGTAGAAAAGTGTGTTGCATTATGTAACGTTTAACTGATTAAACTTCAAAGAAATTGTTTCCTCTTGCCGAATGCTGAGAAGATTGCTTTCCTCGTCCAAATGTAGTGAAATCTATGGGACTATGTGTCCTTTTTACACTTCAGTTTAATCTGAAGTTTAATTTGTAACTTTTAGAGGTGCTGGTGATTTGCTGGGGATTTTATCACCTTGAGACTGAGCAAGGCGAGCTCCTTCCCTCTGTTTCCATTCTTTGAGATAAGTCATTTACTGACAAATGGCTGGTATCAATATTCTAATCTAAGTCTTGGCGAGGAAGCAAATTAGCATATTGCACAAAATGCCAAACTATTAATTTAAAACGTTTCTGACTGGATGATTATCAAAAGTGTTGAGTGGCCTACTCCATGTTCTCCATCTGTAGACGATGACAGCATGTTCGACAGCTCATTACTGAAGCAGTAGGAGATGTCACTCTCAGTAGGCACAGTATGGTACAGCCATGGTTTTAAGCCTCAGCTTAATGCGTTGTCATGGAAATCAACTGTAACACATTGGACACTTTTCATTTGCGTTGAGTCCAGCGTTGGCTTGTGCTACATGGACATAAGAGTAAATCAGTGGAGCTTTACACAGGCACTGCTGCAAATGAGCCCTGTCCCCAAAGTGCCAGCGTTTCATAAGCGAAGCAGACAGACGTGTTGTCACACTGTTGAAAACCATATTGTAGTTTATTAGATTGATTATGAGATTAAATTATCCAAAGCAGTTGAATTATTATCTGTGCCACTTTAAGGCAGTCTTAGTAAAGCATACAGAAGTTTTTATTAAAGCTTGATAAATGATTTACTAAGCCGTTAATTAAATCAACATATGGGTTATGAAAATTCCCCATGCTTGGTGTTTATCCTTTTTACAAATAGTGGAAGAACGGATCATTGTAAAAGAAGTAACAACAGATCTTTTGGCCCCTGTAGATAAAAAAAAGTTATGTTTACATTGAATGTTTCTCACCAAATGCACTATGAATGCAATTCCTTCTTTGTCAAACATATGCTAATGTAGACGTTTGTTTGTTTGTCGTATGTTTTGAATTGTGCATTATTCATGTTTAGCATCCATTCAATTTTTTCCAAACATTTGTGGGTTTCCAGATTTCTTGCTACATCACTGTGTATCACTGAGGTAAATATGACGACAGTGCCCAATGTGTATGAGACTCAGGTACTGGTGTGGTCAACCAGACCTGTCAATCAAACCACCCACACCCCTAAATCACCATCTTTTTGAAGCCTAATTTCTATTGAATGATTTTTTTTTTCAGATGGACCAGATCACTGATAAGAAGAGTGGACTTAGCTAACGACATCAGAAAAATGTTTGTGTAGAGAAACAAACAAAATTCACTTGTCAAGACATTATTCTGTAGAGTCAAAACTTCAAAACATAGCTGAAGGTAAAATTATAAAAAACGTCGAGCAGGACACCTGTATGGGATAAAATTTAGGAAAAAGAATATTTCATTGTGAAATATTAGCATCAAATGGAAAGAATCAGGTTGAACACAGGCATCCAAAACATACTTAATACTCAAATTGTACATGAAAAAAATGTGCAGTTAACTTCTGCCACTGAAAGTAACTATAGTTGGAAATAATGCAGTGTAATCTGGAGTTATAAAACAAGTTGTTACTAAGAGTGATGAGAGTCTCTTTGGTTTTAGGTTTGAACTTAAATGTTATTATCTCCATCAGTGTCTCACTAATAATCCAGTCTTGTTATCAGCTGATTGAATAATAAACATATTCATGAGGTCCACTGAAGCAATAGTCAAAGGATTTTTCCCAACTTGGCAACCCAAAAGTTGTTGTTGATTAATAAATAATTCGTCATGGCACCTGATCAAAAACTGGTACCAATTTTTGTAAACCTGTGGAGAACCATGTTACGACCGTTAAGTTGGACAGAAAGCATGAATTGCACAAGAATAAAGAATTTACAGGTTTTCACATGAAAGCAGTCACACACATACACGCCCACATGGTTAGATTTGTGAAAGAGCTGTGATTGAAGCTGCGGCTAAATTAAGAGGAAAGAGAGATTAGAAGCTTAAAAGATATCAAGCCAAGGCTGTTGCTCTCATTTGGATGTTTGAAATTAGACTGAATACTGCATATATCTAGGTGCTATACTTCTGAGAGCATCATTCCCACCAGTTATGCAAATTAGCCTTCAAACTCGCACAATAATCAGATGATGTGCTGCTTTGTTTGGTTTAGAGCGTGGCGTTTTATCGGTTTAACGGAGACAGGAGTGGAGCGTCTTGCAAAAAAGAGCTAATTTGTGGTCGCCGGCCTCTTGACTGTCGTAAAATTGTAGAGTCACAATGAAATGGGTGTGATCCTCCACTTGGTGCTTCCTTCCTTCCAGTCCAAGGGTCTGGGCCTAATAAAGGCCTGTGTGGTGCGGCACAGACGGACCGCCTTTTCTGCTGTGTGGAGAAATGTGTTCAATCACCATGGCTACCGGTCAGAGAAGAGCCCCCGCTGTGGTTATTAGGATTTCTCTGTCTGCTCACACCGGCTCTGTATGCAGGTTAACAACTCACTGTCTGCATTATGGATGTGAATTTGTGCGCGTGTTGAGGAGGCCTGTAGGTCAAGGGTGATTTAATATGGTAATTACCCCTAGTGAGTGGTAGAGGGTTTTTTTTTTTTTTTTTTTGGCATCATCTCTAGAAAACACCTAAAACGTATCGGCCTGGACTCCGCCGCCTCCCAACAGTAGCACTGAAGTGAGAAGGGGAACATGAGAAAGCTTTGAGCAGTATTGATTCAGCCGAGTACTCTCGGAGCGAGTACCAGAGGATCTGAAGAGAGAATTATCCATGCACCATTTCCTCCCCTACTCCTGTGTGGAAAATTCTGCAGTTCCAGCTTTCTCGTAGCCTACATACAGCAGAAACACACACACACTCAGGGCCTCATACACACTCTCACACAGAGACACACACATACACAAAGTCTCCCCCTCTCTCTCTCTCACACACACACACTGTGCTGAGGTTTGATGTTGCAAAATAATTGTTTGATTTATTTATAGCCACCCCTTTCCATCTGAATAACCCGGCATATTTTTTGTCAAATTAATCCCAAAATAGGACAATCGTAGAAAGTAAAACTACAAACAGAAACATACTGTTGTAATGGTGAGAGATTCAAGATATTTTTTAATACAATACAAATAATTTTTCCTGTAGGAAATTACAATCGTAACGTTATTACATTGATCCAAGAGGCTACATTACGCGCGCTGAGGTCATTATCCATTCATTAATGCTCCAGTTTGACTGTGCGTCCATATGAAGAGATTATAAACTGTGGTGGAATAAGTCCACCGATGAAATCTGAATTTTTTTTAGACACATGGCATTGTCTGCATATGCCGCTTTGCCCCTGAGTATCCTCCTCCTCCTCTACTCCCCACCCGGTTTCTCCTGAATAATACACTACAGCTCCCTCCTCCCCGCTGCGGCATGCGTCCAATGGCACACGCGTATTTTTATCAAGCTATCTTCCCCGAGCCAATCCCAGTCCTCCCAGTGATCCCTGTAAACCGGATACCCTCCCCTCCTGGCCCTCAAACAGACGTAATCTGTGGATCACAGAGGCGGGCGCTCAGTCGGTGTGGAGTTGCTCTCGGATGGAGGTGATGCGAGAGAAAATACGCACCGTGAGCAGAGTCGAAGACATCAGTCCAACCTCGACAGGACAGTGAATCCTGCTGTTTTTTTTCACGAGCAGGGAGGTGAAGGAAAAATCTTGTAAGTATGCCATTATGTAAAAGCCTAAAATAAGGAATATGTGTTTTGTTAGATCCAGTAGAATCTATGCAAAGTGATGTTTTAGTTAGGAGATAATCTTACTATAATATATTGTATTTTTTAAAAAGAAATGATGAATGCGCACATGGACTGAATGTGGAAACTCTGGGTGTGATGGGGTCTGGGTTGGCGCTCAGTCAGCAGACGGCTCCGCGTCTCTTAAAATCATGTGAATTTGTTTTACATGCCAGTTATTTCTAAGGAGCATCAAAGAAAACGTGATTTCCCCACCGCTCCGTGGAACATGAAGCCTTTTTACGCACTCCTGAACTTTTTTTATAACGCGTTCCTACATGGTACACAGCGTACAGATTAATGCTCTCCTCGTTTCTTGGAAAGTTTTAGCGATATGTTTAAAGAGCTGGTGCAGCCCAGAGGAAATCTAGCAGGAGGCTCCACAACAATATAACTTTGATTCATTTCACTCAGCAGACAGTCTCCTGCTCCATACCGGCCCTGAAAGTCGGCGAACACTGATAAATGGTGGCTATTATTTTTCAGCTGAACAATGTGCACCGGCTTTTGTGTGGACCATCTGTCATTATATCGACATTACAGCAAACCTCCCCCCTCCTTCCTCCGCCCCAAAAGAATCCGAGTGAGACACCTGAAGAGCAGAAAACAGACAGCGATCATTCAGAGCCGCCACCCGTCTCTCGCCAAGCCGTGACTCATGGTGTGATCCGTCTGTGTGGATGTGGGTGCGTAACGTAGCCAGAAAATAAACAGGCAGTGGAACAAACTGAAACAAACATTTTTTTTTTAAATGTTTCGTTAAGCGATGTCATATGATGCAATAATGCCTGTTGTGTTATTCCAATGCAGACATGGATTGGAATAGTAGACTATAGCGCGTGGCTTTGCGCATCCTGAATTCTCGGAAACAGTCTTTGCGCATCTGACTTCCTCCCGGAATTTGGGCCTTCGGCACATGGAAACATAGCCAGACTGCCATTTTCAGGGTGGGCACTCTGAGAGGATGCACACTGACCAAATAAACAGTCAACATCACGGGAATTGCACGTTTGGGAGACACTGGCTTAATGTGCCACTCAGTTTTGAACCTCCAGGTAGTTTGATGCAGCTGAGACACGCTCTCTCTTCCTGTCTCTCTCTCTTTTTTCTTTCTTTCTTTTTTTTTTTTTTTAAGCAGACTTTAGAAACTGCCCCTGCTTGTAGTGCCAAGCACTAATATGCCTTACGGTTAATGAGGCAGTCTCCATAAATTCTTCTGCCATCTGGATATAGTAGGTCTAGACGCTTAGTGCAGCACTACATTTTACTGACTATGGATTGTACACAGCAGGCTTTAATGAAAAAAAGCTAATTCATGTTTCTTATTCGGAAGAACAAACAAACATTCACCTAATGGTGACAGCTATTTGAATGCTTCTACTTTTTTTTATTTTTTACATGAATTATTTTAAAATGTCTGTCTCAGTTTCCAGCTGTGCAGTGAGTGAACCATTCTGATAGAAGCTGATGTGATCAGCTGTGAGGGCCTCACTTCCTTCCCTCTCACAGCTGAGTTACATATAATTCACTTTGGCTTTGTCAATCCTGAAGAAAAAAGGCAGCAGCCTCCTGCTCCCTGACGTTAAAGAGCAGCAAATGTCCGAGTGCGTATCAGTTTAATTCAGTTTGGAGTGGCTTTCAGAGACTTATCAGGGCGGGATGAGTGAATAGAGCAAAATCCGAGTCTCCCTGCTAGTTTTAATGTTGGATGTGGGTTGGTTGGATGTTGGCTTATCTTATCTCCTGCTGCAACTATGATCATCATTCCTGTGTAGCTCATTATCACATATGATGAGTTTCATCAGCTGCACCCTGCAATTATGTGGAGAAGCAACCTGCTATCACAGTGGAGAGGCTCTCAACCACAGATCACTGTTGTTTCTCCATTACACGGCGTCTCTTTAACAACCGGATCCACAGAACAATTCAATTTACAAACTAAAGTTGCTATAGTTTGTCTTTGTCAGTGGAAATGTAATGTAGCATCAGGGAGTCCCATCTCCCATCTTCTCCCACCATGAACAGAGATCCATCTCCGTCTTTACTGCCATTGTTCTTCTCAATTAAAATACAATATGCAACATTTCAGAAAACGTCGTGGATAATGAACAAAATTTACAAAAGAAGCATTTAATCTAATGTGTGTGTAGTTTTTTTTCCACCTCAGACTTTATTGTGCATAGATCCACAGCTGTGTAGCAGAAACATTTGCATTGTGTTTATGCGCCTCGGATCTTAATGAGTTCATATCAGCGGGAACCTGAGTTTGTAATGTGTGTGTTTGTGCTTCCCGGTGTGTGTGTCATTGCAGCGATGGGTAAATGGAAAGGTTAGGTAATGGAGACCTCCCCGTACCCCGCCTCAGGCATTGCGACATACTGCCCATCTAGATGAGTGGATGACCTCTGACCTCATGTCTAGCCAAGGGCTCAGGTCTGCGTGGGTCAAGCCAGGTGGCTTTCAAGAGCCCATTGGCCCGTTCAGAAGCACATGACATTTGAACTCTGTCCACTTGAAGACCAAATGCTCATTAATTAAGAGACTCTCACAGCTTTGTGTGTGACTGTGTGTATTTGTGTGTGTTACAGGAAAAGTTACGCAACAGAAAACACTGATTAGAGGTCAGGAATACTTGTTAAACTCGGAGCATCTTCTCTCTGGATTCACCTGATTTTCGCCGTTCTCTGTATTTAATAAAGTCTGGCATTTTCCTAAACTGTCTGATGCTTCATTGGCTTTTTACATGGAGGTGTAAGCTAAATTTTAGCAATGTAAATATCAAAAATAGGAGATATTCTGGTGAGATGTCAAATCCAGATGCAGGCCTCCCACCAGACTTCACTCTCTGCTCATTTTTCGGGATGTTACCCTCGTTGTGTTGCTGCTGTAATCATAAAGCATTGCACGACACGAACTCGTCGCGGCTAAGAGAAACAGCCTGTCTCGATTCTGTCCCAACATGCTCTCTATTGTGTCACAGTGCAAGAAACTCCCCATGGAAATTTTGGAATCTTTCCCATTGTTCCTAAAGGAAAGGGGGCTTTCATATGGAAGTGGGGAACGCCAGGAAATGACAGGCATTCTTTGTGGACTATTTGAAAATAAACTTGTGGGTCCTCGCTTCCCTCTCGACAGCTAAGCAAAAACTAAAAATTAGAAGAGAGGATTACGCTCTTAACAATTCCTCAATGGCATTTTTCACTTTCTCATGTTTCCTGCTGCAATTTGTCCCCAAAGTATATTTTCTTATTCAGCAAACTGGAGACACGCCATCAGGGTTTCAGCTAAAGAGCTTTTGTTGAGAGTTTTTCTCTCTTTTCTCGACACTTTCTTGAATGAGCGCATTCTTATTTTCCTCCTTATTTGTCCTTATTTTGCCTTATCTTCCCCCTCTGGCTTTAAACACAACCCCACTGCTTAAGCTCTGCTTTATGAGGTGTGACAGTGAGGTCTGGTTGCTGAGGCAGGCCGTGTGGACTGGAACGTAAAGCTTTACATTCAGCCGGCAGCAGTCGGGTTTGGGGAGGACTTAAACTCACTTCACCCCTATACAGTACCTCGTATACAGGAACTGCCTTCATTCTGCTGAGCTGGCATGAAAGTGCAGAATTAGAAGGAGGGGGAAAGAAAAAAAAAGACCGTCTGTCTTTAACCTCAGAGCTCTTAGTTGCACGCATAAAGTTACTACACTTAAAGACTGGAGGAGAATTAAAAACAGGTGGTAATTTACTAACTTTGTCAAATAATTTTTTTAATGTCTTTTTCATGTGTGGTTTGGTACCAGGTGTTCATAGTCCTCTCTAAAAGTTCCTCCTTTCCTTTTGAGATTTAATAACAGGTTTTATTTATCAGGCTTTTCTTTCTTCGCTGATCAGTCTCCTCATACTTCAGAATAACACTCGCACCTTATCCCCCTCCTCCTCCTCCTCCTCCTCTCTCCTTCTGTCTCTCTTCCTCTTCGCCCTCCTCCTCTTGTTGTTTTTCCCACCAGCCCAGTGGTAGTTCCCAGGTATTTGACCAGTGTAGTGTAGCCGGGAGGTTGGTTGTTCTGTCCTCCGTGAGACAAAGGCAGCGTGCCTCAAGGAGAGGGATGAAAGGAAACGGGGCTGTGCAGCCACTCCTTTTTACAATGGGAAACCTCCTTAGCGAGGCTGTAGAGCAAATAACCACCTTCTCTCTTCCTTTTTTTAACAAGCACCAACACTGTGAGAGTGTGTCTCCATCTTTTTGTAGTGAGAAGAGTGGTCCTGCGTGTGCATATACGTATAGATGTGAGTTGGAGAGTGCACGTAGAGAGGCAGGGATGTCCTTTATGTCTGTGTAGAGTGTTTTTAAGCTTTCTCCTCCTTACACCTGCTTGAGCTGAGCTGACAGATGGTGCTTCTCTTGTTAGAGATGCGAGGTTTGTATTTGTTGTCATTTCAAGAGTACAGAGATGACAAAGCAAAAATCTTTTAATGATGTAAATGATGCTGGAGTGGTTCACTTCCATTAAACAGAACCCTGAGTCTGTTGATTAATACAGTGCACAAACCTTTTGCTTATAGATTTGTAAAAAAAAAAAAAATCCCCAATTTAAATTCATACAGTGTGTGGTTTAGGTATCACAGAGTCTAAATACTTCATACATACACTGTAGAAAAGACATTTTCATTTTAATCTGAAACAGTCCTGGTGTTTGCTGTTGCAAAATTGAACTCTAAAATTATTAGTGTACTAAAGATGTGTACTTGACGTATATCAAAAAACGCATTGCAATATTATAGCCTATTATTGCATGTTTACGGATGAGTTTAATTAAATGCATACACTTGTGCTGTGCTGTGTGTATGCTGGTGCTCAGTCTAGTGTTGTCATCTCGGGTGGTAGTCAGGGGGAGGGAGCGGAAGCCGCGGGAGTCTTTTATGGCTCCAGCTCCAGAGACAACCTGTTCTCAGGCGCTTCTCTTCTGGCACTTTTTTATGACATCATAAATTCCTCCATTTCCTCTGACCAGCCCTAGGTGGGTATAAAGGACATACCTGGCCAGTAATTGTCTGTCTGGCCCTCTCATCTGTCAGATTCCTTATACTGCTGGTGACTTCCTCCAGAGCCAGACTCTCAGACTGCCTGAAGATACACAAATCTCTTAGATCTGGACAGTGGACCAATAAAAACAGTGTTTTATTTGATGAGGGATTGGACAAAAAAGGGTTTTTCTGGAGTGGAGTTTTTCTTACATGCTTTTTACTGCATCTTCCTTGGTCGTTTAGGTCAACGAGGGGAGTCAGCCATGTCAGAGTCCTTTCTGTGCACATGTGCACTTCAGACCAACAACGACAGTCCACTCTCAGACCTGTTGATACCTCTTGTTTGTTGAAGTCTGAGGATGAGGAGCAGAAAAGAAAGGATTAGGAGAAGAAAGAGAAGGTTTTCTGGGAGGGAGCGAAGCCCTCAGGAACATTCAGCGTTCACATTCATTTGATGCTCGACTCGGCTCGGCTGGCCTCAGGGAGGCTGGAACAATACACGCACCAGCATGACAACATTCCTTGAGGTTAAAAAGGTCAGAGGTCACCCAATGACCCCACCCTGCCAATCAATCCCATGGCACAAACTCAGTGCCTTTGTTTTTGCTTTATGTCTTCGCACTTGTTGAACAGACTCTACGCCTTGTGTTACAATGTGCCCTTTGCTCTCTAATAGACTAGATTGGCATGGAGCACTCTTGCAGTTTTTGTTCACTGAGCAGTTTTGGCTCAGGTATCAGTAGCTTAAATGCAAGAGAGTACAATTTTCTTTCTTTGTTGAACCTTTTGGTGCACAGACAGAAATACTACACCAAAAAAAAGGAGAGGAGGCCGAAAATAAATTAGCTAAAATCTGCAGAAGGCGCAAATTGAGTTAGAAAGCTTTGGCCAGGTTTGCTTGGCAATATACTTTAAAATTATGTCTGTAGCCTATGGCGCATACAATAACCCTGCCAGATGTTTGGCAGACCCAGATCTATAAATGGTCGAAAAAAAAGGGCACCACAAAGAAGCCAGGCTGTAATTATTGTCCATATTTTGAATTGATTTATGCCCATTTTATATAATCATCCTACAACGGTCAGTTATTAGTCCAAGGAGGCCACTGCAGGTCCTCAAAGTCGTATTTTTCCTCCCTTATGAAAATCCTGGGTTCAGTTTTTTTGTGCACACCGCAGCACACTTCAAATAACGACTGAGGGCCGCCATTAAAGTGGAGCATATGCATGTGTAGGCATGGAGCGGCCTGTGAGGCCCCTACAGGCAGACTGCAGGTCTGTTAGTCATTATGAGTGAATGTACAGTATACACTGGAGTGGACATGTAGCTACATTAAAGCCTCACCCACGGCCACATCAGACCACCCCAGAGACGCACCACTGGCACTTCCTCCGCCCACTCAGCCTCAAGGGAAGTGTGTTTTGGGATTTCCGGAGGATGCATTGGACATTAATTGTCTGCTGATTAGTAAACGTTGTCGTGAAAATCCAATTAATCGTTTTCAAAATTCCTCACGAGTTGGTGCGTTTTTGTCGTTCCTGTGACGATCAATATTCAGTTTGTGTCTTTTTGTCTTTTAACGGCGTTGTGTTCACATCTGCTTTCATTTTCTCCTAGGTTTTCTCACACGGCTCCTGTTTATGATGCTGACTTTTGCGACTCCGTGAAGATCGTTTCAGTCAGGTATACTGTGCATCATTAAAACGTCTTTAAAAATAGTCACTTTATTACTGAATATTCACCATGTGTCACATTCTTTTGTCCTCCTCCTTGGTGGAGTAGCATCACAGACTATAAACCTCCTGAATTTTATCCCGCACGCTAAATCCGCTTACAGTAGAGGAAGGAGACGCTGCTCTCTATTAGTCTGCAGTTAGAAATGAAAGCCTATCTGGCTGCAGCTGTGGACGAGCTCCAAAGATGGGGACGTTTATTGTCAGGAACAAATAGAGGCCTTTTTATTTTGTCTAGCAGCTGACGCCTCTCCCCACCCACTCCTCCAAAACCGCTTTTGTCAGTAATGTAGAGTGGCCTGCTCAGGCAAGAGGGAGAGACCATGAGAGTTTCAAAGCAGAAAAAAAATGAAGTGCGGGTTTTGTCAGTGATAGGCTCGGGGAGGAAAGGCCCGGCTGTTTGCCATATGGTGTAATTATCTGCTATTTCAAAAGATTATCTCCCTCCATCAATATAGTGTTTAAAAGTATATGTATACGAGTACGTACATATATGTGTGTGTGTGTCTGTGTGTGATTTGATCTCTGGTGTGTACCCCCGGTGTAATGTTGAGATTCTGTGGCCCGCAGCTTGGCCCCCCATTTAAGCTGGGTTAGCTATGATCTCCCCCCCCTCTAACCCCG
>OOFC01043103.1:35845-96211 GCA_900323345.1 Pseudochromis fuscus
ACCCCGATCCCTCCCCCCTCTGTGATCCCTCCCTCGCCCACATACACACACACATATAGATGCAGAGTCTCTCCACACAAAAGAAATATTCAGCTGTAGAGAGGGGGTCCCTCAGAGGGCGCGACACTGAACTGGGGGGATTAAGAAGAAATGGCTGGCTGACACTGGGGTTGCCATGGCAAAGCCCCCTTTTCTCCTCTCGCTCGACCCTCCGCCTATTTTTCATTTTAAGTCTCATTGTGGGGTGAGGTATAAGTGTGTGTCTGTGTGTGTTTGGGACTGTGATGGAGTAGGGGCGATGTAATATGGCATATGAATTTAGTCTCTTATCTGAAGCTGCTCTGCTTCACCCTCAGAGAAAAGAGACTCTCTCTGGTTCACATGCTGCACAGTCTGAACGCAGAAAAAACCTCTTTAATTTCATCAT
This sequence comes from Pseudochromis fuscus, assembly GCA_900323345.1. Classification (NCBI taxonomy): domain Eukaryota; kingdom Metazoa; phylum Chordata; class Actinopteri; family Pseudochromidae; genus Pseudochromis; species Pseudochromis fuscus. The sequence continues at coordinate 36,273 of OOFC01043103.1, forward strand.
GCAGGCAGTGTATAGATTTTTATGTTATTTACTAAGTGACTGTAAAATATTATACGACATTATTTACTGGCTGATGTATGCCTTTCTCTGTGGTTGTATAAAATAATTTGTACATTTTTGCATATTCATAGGGGAAAGAGAGAATGTGGAGGCAGTAACTCAGAGATCCAACATACTCACGAGACAAAAACCAATTGTCTATTTTATGACTTTCTGAATTATAGCTGGAACAATGTGACGCATTACTCATCCAGCGTAGCCAGCGTGTTATCATGCTAGCCTGATGTCGGCCTCCCAGCCCCGGCAGAGTAATGGATGCAGGTCTAGCTCGTTCAATGACATCAGCACCCTAAGCCGATGAAATGGGGCGATGAATGACCATAGATCAGCGTTTACCATCCTGACGTCAGCCCCTGGTCTGTGCAGCAGCGCAGTGACACTGTCAGTAGTTGTTCCCTGCCTCTGACAATGAGCTCACAGTCTGTGGCCGAGCGATGGATAGGGTATAAAAAGCTTAGTTGCACAGTAGGACACCAGCATTGTCCTCTGGACTAGATGTCCATAAGGACCACGGCAGACTTGAGGATGGTTCAGTGATATTACTCTGAGCATTGTCATAACAAAGGGGGTTTTCAGAGCTTCAACACCAGAGTACATGTATTTTACCAATTTTTAAAGAGTGTTTTGATTAAATACAAATTACAAATATGCACATTCTCACTTACCACTTGTGGGGTTTAGATGTTTTCTTCAGCTTTCTTTATTTTGCCCTGATTTTGAGACATTGATCTGAGATTTTTTACTTCCACCACCAAACAATGATGATGAAGGGAATTTCATCACAGAAACGCCATCACGCTCGAGCTGAATAATCCCCAGTTTTACTAAAATAGTTGGAATAGACACAGTCAGTGGGATGTTAGTGTATTAGTTAGATTATGTGGAACATTGTTTCTAGAGTAACATGAGACTGTTTGATATCAGAAATTTCATTCACCACCTCTATGATGCAGTGGAAATCTCAGATCTTTCAAAATCTGTGCAAATGAAGATAAATTTGTCTCCAAGGCTACAGACCACAGGAAGACATAAAAAGAAATTATGTGGTTTTGTAACATTTTCTGAAAATTTGGTGGGAATTTACCCTTTAATGACAAAACCTCTGTGGAATATTAATACTAACAACTTCCTCTTGATCTCTTTTTCAGACGCTGTAACGGCCGATTCTCAGCTGAAGATGAAAGACATCAAGTTCCTCTGATTAATGAGGTGGTAGCAATAAAGCAGATCCTCTCAGCTTATGCTTTAAGGCTTAAACATACGTCACGATGTTTTTTGCATATAACATAACCAGAACTGTCATCGCCCTGCGGACGGTGGACTCATTCTGCCACTGTCTTGTGTCATTATGTCCCCTCGTTGCGCAACCTGACCTTTTGTGGTTTGAGCGACATCCTCAGCTCAGTCCCCGTCTCTCGCTTGTCTGCCTGTCTGTCCTCCCCTCCTCTCCGCCCCTGCCTCCTCTGTCAGCTCGGCTCACGGTCACAGCTGCTGTCCTGCCTGCCTCGGTGAACATTCAACGCTGTCGGTGAGTTTGGTATGGATCACATAAAAACCATCGACCGTTGACTGTGCCCCGTGGCTCGCACTGACGACATCAGGAACGAGCACACACACACACACACACACACACACACAAAAAAGAACAAAAGGGCAAGTGGGCGCGCATGCAAATCCAGAGACAGAAAACACACGCATACATGCACAGAAGTGACACTATGTTTCCACTGTACCCAAAGACCAAAGGTCACAATCAACATTCATTGCTGTCGCTGGGTTGGACTGTGTAGAAAAGCTCACTGAACAATGAGTGCAACTGTGGCCCAGATCTGCCTGACTCGCGTCTCAGCCAATCAGCCGACCGGATGTGAAGCACTCTGATTTCTTTATTTATATACTTCTTGTTTTTCACTTCTATTTTCTCCTCTCTTCCTCCCTCCCCGGTGCTTGGGAGTCTTAAGGGGAAGAGAGAGAAAGAGAGAGAGAGAGATAGAGACACAAATAGACTTCTGGCTGCTTGCTTGTCCTCATCCTCCTCTCCTCTCCTCTAATTGATGGTTATGTGTGCAGCAAGGGGGAAGGAAGCGGAGTGAATGTGTAATCATTTGGAGTCTCTTCTCCTTTAGATGTTTCATCCCTCTCTTTTTTGTTTGTCTAATTATACACTGAGCTCGGTTAACTCTGTGTTAACTGCGCAGCCTGTGCTGGCAAGAAAGAGGGATTGGCAGGAGGGGAGGACAAGGGAAACAAAAAAGGTAGAAAGATTACAGCACCAGCTAAATTATTATCTGTTTTTTGTAGTTTATTTTCTATAATAGTGTTCATGTTAGTGCTGAAAAAAATGTGTACAGGATACAAACAATTTTCAAAGCCTAAAGAAGATTGTTTTCACCTTTCTGAGGATGTCTCATTATCTTTGTTTGAGCTTCATGAGAGACTGTCTGGTTTCCTTTCAGTGTGTGTGTGTGTGTGTGTGTGTGTGTGTGTGTGTGTGTGTGTTATGATAGAGGACCTGTCTGCTGATCTCAGAGTGCAATATGTTATTTTCCTTCTATACTAAAGCCTGCTCCCTCATGGGAAAAAAAAAAACAGTCCCTAACCTTGTCTTCCTTCACAGTCTGGACCCGGCCATGCTGCTGCCATTTCTCCTTAAGCCCTTCAGTAACCACTCTCTAACACAGTGTCCCTAATTCATGTAAAGCAAACATGCAGCTGAAGCAGTTGATATATATGTGCAGGAATGTGTTTTATTGTCCGATGAAATCATGACATGTGCTTCTGGTTCACTAAGTAACTCAATAAAGTTCAATCAAAACTCATTCCTTCGTGTCTGATGTGATTATTTACAGTATGTAGATTGTTTAGTATTAAATTCAGTTTTAAAAAATCCTCTCAGCTCCATTTTCGAGTTGTCTCCATCACACTGTCTCTAACAGTATGTACTCCCTCTGTCATTTAGTAACCAAGCCCCATGTCCGTGTCCCTCTATCCCAAGTCTCTCTGTATTATTCATAGAAAAGCACTCTGTGCAGTGGTGCAGAAGACTGGAGGTGATGTAATAGTGGCTGTGAGCGTGGCTTCAGACTGTCATTTGGGATGGATTCATGCGACAGGAGAAAACGCTCATTTTGTTCGGCTTTGTTGGTGTTGCCAGCAGCTGTAGCTGATTGGACATGATTGCACATCTTTAAAAAAAAAAAAAAAAAAAAAAGTCATTGATTTTGTTTAATTTCATTTGAGATTTTCCACTGAAAGTAAACGTACATGGCTACATTTCAAAGACCTGAAATGCATTCACGGATCCCGCTGTGCAAATGTTAAGGTGGTGAAAGTGAAGGAGAGGGTGTGGAAATTCAGCTGAAAGTCCACATCACAGTGTGAAGCAGCACTGAGGCTCCACACGCTGCGTGACAAAACATTTTCACTCAGAAATAGCACTTCAACAGTCAAACTAATGCAAGTGGTGGGGAAATGTTATTTCACAGCTCTGTGGAGGGATGCTACCTCCATCTAGTGTTGAGTTTTTATTACATGACTTCATTCTGTCTTCAGTGTGGAAATCTAATAAGTAACCTATATTACTTTAAGATTTTTGATTGATATATTTTGATATCCCACTTTTAATCTAGTGCAATTTCAAATGCTTTTGAAGTCCTTTGTAGTCCTGGCTTTGTTAAATTAAACTGTTAGGTGAATAAGTTTAAATTACTTACTCATGAACAACTAATTTGTCAATATAAAGTATCTCGGGAACATAATTTATTCATCACATCATTATTATTATTAAGAACAACAATCAAGAGACAGACAACAACTCTATTTAATCATTAATCCTTATTTCTATACTTTTTATTTGACACCTATGACTTTGTGTATATTTTTGTTTACTTGTTTTCTATTTTTATCATTTTTTATTCTATATCTGTGTAATTTGAATATAATTTTGTTAAATTCTTATTTCTACACTTCTTATTCTATATTTCTGTATTTTTAATCCTCCTATTTTTAAGTAATTTTAACTCATTTTTGCGCTCATCATCTCATCTGATCTCATCTCATCTGATCTCATCTCATCTGATCTCATCTCATCTCATCTCATCTCATCTCATCTCATCTCATCAAAAATGAAAGATAAAGTTACACCTGGCCTGTAAATGCACATGAATTGTTTCATTTCACACTTTACATTTAATGAGCTTCAAATAACTTGTGTGAAGTCTGAAAACAACTAACAGGAGGATGTGTCTGTTTCCTGCCTCATCTGCGAGTAGATCAAACCTTGATACAAGCTGCGCAGCTCTGCCTTGTTCAGAGAGAGGAGAGAGGACTTCAAGTTGTATATAGTAAAATTGATTGGTTGTTTTTTCCTTGTGCTCAACAATTTAAAGATTGTGCCTCCTTTAATCACTCCAAATTCAGCTTCTGTAAAGCACCTTGTTTTTAATGCAGTGCACACAAAGGTTTACTGTTGTGCTGTTATGACTGTTTATGACAACTAATATCAGCAAATTATAAATATATTACTGTGTATTTGCCATTAGAGTCAATGTGCTGGTGTTTTTGTGCTTCTGTAACACTACACAACCAAAACAAATAAAGTAAATCACCTTCTCTGAAATGTGTCTAAAATATCTTAAAATACATTTTGTAGCTTTAGTTTTACATGACACATTGTGGGATTTTGTGTCATCTTTTTTAATTTTGATGTTTTCAAAAAACGTAAAAATATAAACAAAACAAATTCTGTAAAATTATAAATTTCTTATAGTAGTTGTGTTTGCAAAACAGAAATACACAATAATAAATGAATTCAGATTTCTGCTTGACCACAGCCGATGTCAGCGTCTACGGCAGCATGTGTGTCAACATGGAAAAATGTTCTGCGATGAGCTTTAAATAAGCAGCTGCTCTGACTTCCTCCTGCTGATGTCACATGACTCACTGCTCAGTGTTTGTTCAATATCACCAGAGCTAGAATTTTTCACTGTGAGAAAACTAACAGGGAAGTGAGATAAGAGGTAGTTGTGCTGTCGAGGTGTCGTGTGCATTGTCCTCTGTCACATTTCAAAAAGTGTTTCCATGATGAAATCCATGTGACAAACCAGACACACAAAACCATTGATAGATCAGAACTTTATTGGATTTGTATCAACTCATGTGCAACAAGAAAATCTTACATACAAAGGGATATATAAAAAAGTATAATACAAAGCTCTTACAACTGAGCTGAAGTGTACATTGCTCAACAGCATTGTCAGTAGGTTTGTCACTCAGGGATTCACATTGTAAAACATGTTTAGTTATTAATAACAGGAAAACAACTGAGACAGAAACAGCTTTTTTTCTGTTGCTGTGCTCTTTATCCACGACGTCTAATTCTGTGACGTGCTCCTGTGCATCTGTTGTGCTTTGTTCCTGCAACGATAAGTGATTTGAGTTTACTTGTCTTGCTGTTTGATGGCAGAATTATAAGAAGTATGTGTTATATTATTAAATCTTACCTTAAACGGTTGACATAGTCCATCACCCAGTTCCAAGCAGGATTAGCACATGCTTTACCCTTCTTTGTGTGGAAACTATACATTTAAAAGGAAGATTATTAAATTATTATCTCTCCATATATGATAAATGTTGTTTTGAGAAGCAGGGGATTAACATGATTTACTCACATGATGGCACTGATGTTGCACAGCTCGTTATCAGGCTGGACTGAGTACCCCTTGATAGCAGGAAAAGGTATTTTGCCCATCATGTATCTTTGACAGCATCCACGATAGGCTGCGAAACGAGAGGAAGGACGATTTGATTGGATATTGGACGAGTATAAGAGAGGAAATGTATCTGTCTACCTTTGCAAAATGAATAAAAAGGAGTTAAAGATATGGAGTCAAATCCAGTACATACCTGCAGACGTGTGTGTGGCCAGCACACAAATAGTGAGGAATGTGATGGCCATCACCGTGACTCTGATCGACACCATATCTCCCTCTGTGTTGGCAGCAGTGATTCTGAACTGTCTTCAGGTGGAGTCACAGAGGCTGTGTTGACAAGCTGCTAATCACCGCTGCACCTTTATATCCCTCAGAGGAAGAGGAGCTCGGCCCACTACAGAAAGATTACACCTCCACAGGAAAACCCCAGCATTTTCCCCAGTGAGAGATAGAAGGGGGAGATTCGGGGAAAAGTAGCACACACACACACACACACACTAGCAGTGTTGTCATGCATGTTTGAATAAGATGAAGTAATGATTATTCACATACAGAAGTTTATTAGCCCACAGGTCATCACAGTTTGAAAAATCCCGAGCACATGGATGTTGTCATGTTATAAATTAGTTTAAAGGTCGACCTGTGGAGAAAGAAATGCTGTTGTTATTTCAGGATTTTTAATATCAACAAAAGGATCAGAGAGTAAAAGTATTACTTGCAGAATCTCTTTTAATTATCATATTTTTAACATGTTTTTTGACTGGTTATTTCTATATTTTTAAGAATCTATATATAGTGTTTAAGTTTGTTAAATAGTCCAAACTTCATAATTATTCAAAATAATTTAGTTAAAGGAAAAAGTTAGATGGAAAAGTGGCAGGAAATGATGAAATTCTTTGTTTTTTAAATTGTTGTATTAAATATTTGGAGTTTTACTCAACTGACCAAACAGTCAACTTATAGTTTTACAACAAATTCACTGTATATATGTATTAAAATGAACTGAACACATACAAACCTATTCAGTTGACCACCACCATCACAGTATTGGGTCACTCATGAACGACGTCCCCATCACCACACCTTCATAAAACAAAGCATCTTGTGCAACGCGGGATCTTACAAGGTGCGGCTCCTCTCTGTGACCCACACTATGTGCACATGGAACTTGAAAGGCACCAAAACTAATTATTAAAATAACTCTGTGACATTTAGAAGCACGTTGGAAAAGAAGTTAAGGAGGAGGAAGCCATGAAGTTTCACTGAGGACCTCTGTGCGCTGGCTTGATGTGGGCCGCCGCTACAAGTGGGTTGCTTTGAGGTTGTAAAGAAGTTCTGTTTTCTAGGTCAGAGGAATGCTTAGTATGATCTCTAGACCCATGCATAAAAGGAAAATACGTGCACTGAGACCACTGAAATAGGTCATGATACATCCATGATACAGTCTGATTGTCTATCAAGAACTTTCCAGTAAAACCGCACTATGCTTTACTTACACTGCACATGTCTGGTTTCCTGTAGTGTGCATTCTTGTTGTGTAATAGGGTTGTGTAATATACATTTTATGTAAATAGTATTTTGAATATATCTTAAAAGTGAGACAAAATACTCGTCTTTTTTATAATAATGAAGTGAGTAGAAATTCAAGACAATATAAGTTTCTATCTTCCAAGTCTTCTTTGACGAACAGTGCTTTCATTGTGGCTGTAATTCCTGCCTTCAATAAGACACATAGGAACAGCAAACTTTGTAAAAAAATGTAATTTTTAAGAATGATTTTGTGCTGTTCAATCCAACACTCACTAAAAAAGAGTTCCTCGTCTCTTAATAGTTGCTCCTGTTTAGATTTCTGTCAAGTATGATTCATCTGTAGTCTTTTTACAGTAGCATCCTGAGTGAGTCAACTAGAATTTGTCAAATTAATTAGATAACAATCAGAAGTTAGTTTTTTTATCTCTCTCTATATATATGTTGTTCTTTCAGCACTGACATGTGCAGGGAGTGCTGCTGTAAAGCACGACAAGTTCCTGTGAAGACAAGACATCGAGTGACACATAATCACTGAAAGTAGATGGGAGTTCAGATAGTTCAGTCGAGGCCTTTTTCACAGGGCCCTCAAAACCAGTGGGAAGAGCAGAGACAGAAGAGAGACACTCGATCACCTTTAAAAAAACCACATAAAACTGTTGAAATGTGGTTTTAAAAAGTCATAACATTTGCGTTGGATCCATTTCTTTGTGATAAGTTGATTTAAATCACTGTTAAAAAAAAATCCTTTAATGATGCAGCTGAAATAATCACCCACAGAGAAGAGTCATATCTGTAGCAGACCTTTTGATGTGTCAGAGTCAGATGTTACAGTGTGACAGTAAGCCGACACAATATCAGGACAGTGAGGATGAAGCAGGTAACTTAAATGCAGCCTCTGATACTGTGACATGTCTTCTATAAAAAAGGTTCTTTTAAAAAATAACTAAAACCAGATTTCTCCAACACACTGTACAGAGTGATGGTCATAATAAATATGTGGCAGTAAATGTGTTTGAACTGATTAAAACTTTCCTTTATTTGGATTACTAATTGGTTTTTACTTATGAGTAATGGTAATGGGTAATATAAACCAGGAGTTTTGACATATTTTAAAACTTGTTTAAAAGATTAATAGACATAAATCCAATAAATAATATGAAAAAAAAAAACAGTTTGTGGGCAAAATTGCTGTGAAATGAATCTTCTATATTTCCTCATGATATTGTCTGTGTATCAGCCGGATGTTTTGTTGTGAGGTTTGAGGTTGTTGCACATTTTGTGTCCTCAATTCTCTCCTATCAGCATTTTTGGAAGAAGTATTCAGATATTACACCGTAAAGTAACTGTGGGATTACATAAATATTACACTAATACATTAATAATAACTACATGTACAGCAAAAAAAAAATTTCTTCAATAAAACTTCATGTTGCAGCATACCTTTTTTTTAATTATTTTATTGTGAAGCAGGGTGACAAAAACAGAACACAACAAAAACAGTGACAAAGGGCATAAACAGTGAGCAGATGTACAAACAACAGACTAAAACAAGCTTGTATTCATAATTCGAGTAAATTCAGGTTGTCGTGAGTATGGGGCAAGTTATACAGGCCTATATTGGGAGGTAAATGTCCATAATTAGTGGTGTAAACAGGAAGAAGTATGACGTATATGCTGGGGATAGAAAAATAGTTTAAAAAACAAACAGATGAAAAAAAAAAATAGATAAATGGTGCAGTGTCATAATTGTGTGTAACCTAATGTAATAGTTAATATATTTATAATATACATAATGTGACACTACATAATATGAGACAACATAAAGCAATGTGTTATAAAAAATATATTATAACATAATACTATAGTACAGTATAATATAATAAGACATAATATAGTGTGATGTAATGAGGTAATATGGCATAATGTAGTTTAATCTAGTATAGTATATAATTAATATTTGTAGCAGCATACTTTGGTGTAGAAAGTAGGATTTCTTAATAATCGATCAGTGTTGTAATTACTAAGGCATTACAGTTAATATTTAACCAATTTATACAGAATAAGTAGATTAAAGTATGAATACATTGTAGTTTATAAATTCATCACATACAGTGGAAGTAACTATATCTGTCTGAGCAACGTAGTAGAAAACAACATGTCTCTGAAATACAGTGAAGGAGAATCAAGTCATATTTTACTGACGTTGAATACCTGAGTACATGCACTCTGTTGCTGTTATTAAAACGAATAATTTATTGGTGCTGATAAAAACTTATCTATTGTGTTTGTACAACCTTTAAAGGTATCCACTTATATATTTTATGATAAGGAACTACAGGGTGTGTGTGTGTGTGTATTTGTGTACATATCCTGCCTGTCTTGATTCCTGTGTTCTGCCCCACAGAAAAAGGGGTTTTTGTGACACCACTGTGGGTAAAAGTACGCCACACTTCCCGCTTGACCCAAATACACTGGAGCGCACGTGGTTCCAGTGAGTTCCTGGGTATGCGGGTGGTACATTCCACCTCACACAGTATTTAAGTCTCACTGCCAGAGACAAAGTTCATCAATCACTTCATCCCAGCAGAGGATCCTGATCAGAGCATCGAATCACCGCTGAAGAAGATGGCAAAGCTCGCTGTGTGTGTGTCCGTGATGCTGGTGCTGCTGGTGGCACTGAGTGAGAGCAGTGAGTATGACTTGATCAATGATTCACCACCACATGATGATGTATTACATTTCACTGATGTATGAAAACAAACCCGTCATATTAAGGAGACTACATGTGTTACTATGTATCTGTTCTAACTGTTTGATTATTTCCTTTGAAGCTCCCATGAAGCTGTGCTGCACACAGTACCAAGACAAACCAATCCCGGTCAGAGTGCTGAAAAGCTACAAGGTCCAAGAGGGTAATTACTGCAACCTCAAGGCTGTGATGTAAGAACAAAACACACACATTAGCACATGCTAACTGTCAGCTCGGCTGTTGTACTATGTCTGATCTCCTCTTCTGTCTGTAACAGTTTCCAGACGGTGAAGGACAAACTTGTCTGTGGCAACCCTGACGACAAGTGGGTGCAGAAGGCCATGGAGACTGTGCCAGAGTAAGACCATTTCTGTTTCTTGATCACAACAATAATCCACAATAATCCAACTTTAAACAGTGTTGTTTGCCTTCATCTGATGTTTTTCCTCTGTCTTTCTAAACAGGAGAGTCTGAGCAGCATCTACTGTCACTGAGGTCAGCGCAGGAAATCGACTTGAAGACAGAGAAACGCACATGATATCTCCTTATGAAGACAATTAATATAATGCTTTTTTATAATTTAAATGTATCGATCAAAGCCAATAAATACAATATATTTTTTTAATAATTTGAAACACTGTGATCTGTGGTTTTTATTGGTACGTTTGTGTGTCAGACAGCTGGTAATGTACATGAGAAGAGAAAGAGAGAAAATAGGGAGGAGGAAACAAAAGACTGAAAGAATAAAGGTTAGAGACATTAATCTGCCTGAAAGTAAACACAGGATAAATTTCCAGTTTTATTTAACTGGGACAAAAAATTGAAACAACTCTTTTCAAACAGTAGCAGTAGAGAAAATAAATATGTACATGTACACAAAATGAAATAAACTACAGAACATTTGAATTATTTGCACTTTCAAAGTAAAAAAAATAATGTAATCTGTGAACTAACTGTCTGACTGGAGCAGTACTAGTCATAACACTTGCAAAAATTGTCTGACTTGTTCTCAAAGTGTTGGAGTCAAATACAACAGCCTGGGGATAAATCCTACTTTCATGGGAACTATAGTTATTAGTACTTATTACTGCCTCAAAATACTGGAAACATCTCTCATTGACTCAATACACTGAGTACTTCTGAGTTGATTGTGGCAGGGTGGATGTTTTTGGCTCATTGTAGCCATAACTGCACAGCTTGCTGGGATAATAGCACCACATGTCACTCAAGATATCATAGAATTATCATGTTTTTCTACCATTAATGTTTAAAAGTTTAGTAGAGACAGACAGTCTCCATCTAATATTGAAAACAATAAAATTTCGGTAAGAACAGATACTGATACTCGACTCTCATTGTATCGTGTTCTGTAAAAGAGATGATGTCACTTCCTCAGAGTTACTGTCACAGGGGCCGATTGTTTTTACAGGGACTGAATTAAATGCTGCAGCAGGGTTGAAAACAAACTGAGGCAAGGCTGTTAATATTATAGATAATTTTAGAGAAAATTCATTTATTATTATTATTTATTTCCAGAAAATTTTAGGGAAAAAATTTTTAGGTTAAGAAGACAAATATATGATTTTACAAAGAGCAAAATTAATTGAATTTTTAATTAGTATAATATTCAGTCAGGAAGTCATGCTGCTCAGTGACTCAGTGACTCCCCTGCATGGACATACTTCATACACAGCACTGCAGGAGACAGGTACAGAGCATCCTGAGAGATGAGCACCACCCAGGTCATGCTCTGTTTAGGTGATGGCTACAACCTGAGACACCACAGGCCTGCGTGCATCACTACCCACAAGGCCCACTTTCACCACAGTGTCTTCCACTGCTGCTGTGACACTCACAGCTCAGGACATCAAGCAGGGGATGGGGCACCACACTCCTCCACCTCGCCCATTGAACAGCTAGGTATTTGTATCTGCCTCAGTTCAATACCTCAGTACAATAGAAATGTGAAACACTATTCTTAAAAAAAAAACAAAAAAACATGCATGTAGTCTCATAACTTGGACAATAATAGCCTGTGTAATATTATGGTATAAATATCCAGAATACAATTAATATTCATACATATTTATTTGTACTCCTGTTTTATAATGTGAAATAAGCCTGTGTAATTGTGAAAATGTGTAATTTTCAAAATTTCTATCTTTTATATAATGTGTGTATTTCTTTTTATATTTTAGTCCTTGATTCGAACAGAAATGCACACAAAAATTCAAATGTACTCATGATGTACTGTAGCTTTACACATTAAAACAAACAAACAAACAAAGAAAAAAATGCTAGGTTGTTTTAACCCAGATCTGGGTAAATATCCGACTAACTACATGCTGGGGTAATTTAACTGAACAAGATGGGCTGTTTTCACTTAACATTTAGTTGTTTTTACCCTTCATTTTCCAGCATTTTTTGTTTTGTTTTATTGTTTGGCTTTTGGTAGCTTGATGGAGGTGCATAAAAACATCAAAATGTTGAAAAATATTGGGTCAAAACAAAATGTTGGTTAAAAACAAGAAAATTCTCAATGCAAACAAACAAATACTCTGTAAAAACAACAGAATGATCAAAAATGCAGCAGTGAAAATCCAGTAAATGTAATTTTTTCAGTCTGAAATTTGGTGACTTTTCCTAAAGTGACCCAAAATACACAGAAATCAAAATACTTTAGATTATTATTATTTATTTATTTATTATTAAACTTTTGTACAGATGTGTACGCTGAGGCTGTTTGGGGTTAAATATGACCATTAGGCATTAAAGTTAATTTCAGTTCTGCCAGTGTGAGTCAAATCAAGATCAAAACGGTCCCAGACTGTATGGACACCCTCACTGCTCTGAAATATAAACCAAGGACTAATCATCCATGTATTAATGTCAGAGAGGATAATGATATATTCTAAACAGATCTGATATACACACTTATTATGACTCAAACCACCTCCTAATTGAATTAATGAGATGTTTCTTTAAACGGAACATGTGTGGAGTCCGTCCATAGACTGTACAGTGACAGGGTGCAGTACCGCGGGCTGACAGTAGGCGGCAGTGCAGCAGCACAGGAAGGATCCACTGTCACCGTCATGTCTGTGAGCTGAACTCAACTCTCCGTGCTCTCGTTCACAGCAATAATGACCTGTGTGGTTTGTTTATAACTGTTACTCACATCGAAAGCTGCTGTCATGCAGATAAAAAGTGGTCGTGGTTTAGGCTGTGAAACGTCGATAAGATGAAGGTGATGCTAACCGGTGCCTGTACATGTGTGCACTGCAAGCTAGCTGAGAGCTCGCGGTGCTAGCTTGTGCTGTTATGAATAATGAGGAGAAAGACGCTTCAAAGAGGAGCAAGGTAAGATCACAGGAATATACATGAGGTTTACATCACTACCTGCTCTGTTTCCAGCAGTTTGGAGACCCATGGTTACAGCTTTCCTCTGTATCTCCATTGAAACACAGTGACCTACATGGTGTGACACTACTGTACTTTATTATTGTATGGTGCCAATAGTGTTTATGTTATTATTAGGAAAGGAATTTGTTTAAATATTCACTGAAAGACAGTAACAGATAATTTCTGTGGATGATCTTTGCACAAACCTACTAATATGCATGATTGTGAATACATGATTTAGTTGTTTTCTTGCTTTTAGGTGTAATGCAAGTGTGGATGCAGTGAAGATGGTCACAGCTGGCTGAGAGGTTCATCCACTGACCCAGCAGCAATCCAGCTATGAAAGAAGAGTGTCCAGGTGCAGGTCTGTTTGAGGACCCAGACTTCCCCTCCGAGGACACGTCCCTGTTCTCTGACAGCTCCACGCCCATCGCCAGGCTGCAGGGAGATGTCACCTGGCGACGCCCGCAGGTTAGAGTGACAATGGGGAAATTGGAAATTCCACAGGAAATTACTCGTATGTTTGTTTTGCCATGGTTCAGATGTTTATCGGCTGTTGCTAAAATCAGGAGTTTTTAATGTCAAGTAGTTCACAACCTTTTTGACCCATGTTCCTCATTAAGTTATTAATCTATCAACCGTCACACATAGATCTCCTCAGCCAAAGAAGGATTTCTCTCATCAAGTGGCTGATTTGATTATGAAAGAGTAGTTTTAGACTCAAAGTCACCAAAAAACCCCAAATATAAGTAATATAAAAGGAAATAACAATGTTGCTATTCTCCTCCTCAAACTGCCGATTCACACTATTGTAACTAACATTGACTAAATAAACACTGTTTTCAAACTTTCCGTTTAACCTCATAGAATAAAGGGGTGTATGAGTCTTGTTTAGGTCTTTAAAAAAAAGTATTTTATTGTTATTTTGTATTTAAAGGAGATCTCCCAGTCACCAGTTCTCTTCCCTTGCAACATCAACCTGGGTCATGCAAAACAAGGCCTATTAGGAGACTGCTGGTTTCTCTGTGCGTGCACCTTCCTGCTCAAGAACAAACATCTGTTGAACAAGGTACGCAAAGAACTATAATTTCAGTTAGATTTTAATATGTTTTATGATCTGCATCTCTGGCTTTACTCTGAATCTAGAGAAGAACATTGAATTTTACCATCTCAACAATATTTAGTGTTTTTATCTCTTGCAATGTGCAGGTGCTGCCTCCAGACCAGCCCCAGTGGGGTGACAGCAGGTACAGGGGCTCCTTTCAGTTTCACTTCTGGCAGCAGGGACACTGGACAGAGGTGACCATCGACGACCGCCTGCCCTGTATTCACTCTGCTCTCTGCTTCTCACGCTGCCACTCCCCCACGGCCTTCTGGGTAGCCCTTTTGGAGAAAGCCTATGCCAAGTAAAAAGAAGTTCCTCATTTATCTCTCAGTGGAACCTATTGTACATTAACTTTGATGAAATGATTATTTTTGGTGGTACTTTTCACTAACCTTCTCGTGCATTCCCAATGAATCGTTAAGTAAAAAACCTATTTTCCTGTCCTCTCCAGGCTTCTTGGTTCATACGAGCGACTGTGGGCTGGACAGGTGTCTGAGGCCCTGGTGGATTTGACTGGGGGCCTGGCTGAGCGCTGGAGCTTGGGAGGTTCAGAGGAGGAGCAGCAGCAGCGAACAGAGCAGGACAGTGACCAAGTCAGGAGGAGAAGGCTGGACCTGAACCTCCTGTACCACATGAAGGATGACTGTGCACTCAGCTGCTCCACTCACAGCACCCCTGGAGGTCAGGGGAACGTTTTCTTGTACATTATGCAACAAGTGATTGTGTGCTGCATCACCTGTTGACCTTAGTGTCTGTTTTAGGAGTCAGTGAGCTGGGTCAGTACCACGCTCTGACTGTCATGGAGTGGTTGGATGTGAAGACAGTGACAGGGGGTGAAGTACGGCTGCTCAGGATCAGAAACCCCTGGGGGAGATGCTGCTGGGGAGGGGCTTGGATATTGAGGTGGGCGTGTGTGTAATGGTAAAGATTTGTCTATTGTAGAGCTGTGTGCCCTCAACAGGAGTTTTACTGAATCCAGACACTGTGAATCCTGTTCAAAAGATTGACGATACAGGATTAATAACTTAATTATTAACATATTTATAAGTTACGGCCCAAACATTAAGTCAAGCTAAGCTTAACTGACTCAAACTAGCTTTATCATTAGGTCTGTTTCAAGCTGACCTCAACAATATTCAGCCAATTCAAAAACAGTGATTCTGTATTTTAACAAGAAAAAAGAAATCACTATTAAAATGTCAAGTTAGATTAATCAGAACAAAAACAAAGGGGAGGGGGTTTCCCCACAGAAACAAAGGGTTTGTTAGATTTACTTCTGATTCATTCTGTGTGTTCACTTCTGCTTTGACTTCTTCATTCACTAAACTCAGTCAGCACCGAATGCCTCACTCCCATGAGAGAGGATTCACAGAGAATTATTGGTGACTCTCTGTACACACTGTATTTATTACATGATACATTTATTAAGCAACGTACTAAGGTTGACGGCACTGGTTGCCATATATGTAACCAGTGGCTTTCCCAGTGTTATTTATCTTAAAATATTTCTCTGACAGAGATTCTTACAACTTACAACATTAATTCACATGTACATGAAGTGTACATCACACACTTTAGACCCATTTTGGGTTTGATTTATTGTGAATTTAAGCAGACTTTTTACGTATTTATTTAGAGGTGCATGCCTATAATTTAGACAGTCAGATTCATCTGATCTTTCTGTTTCTCTGTGCAGTGGTGCAGGTTGGAGTACTGTCGACCCAGTTTGTGCTTCAGATCTACAATCCAGGGTGGCGGTGGGAGAGTTCTGGTTGGATGAGGCTGAATTTATGTCCCAGTTTGATGATGTCACAGTGGGATATCCCGTCAGTGATGAGGGACACCTAAAGAGCATTTATACTGGTTGGTTATCTAATTTCAGTGGCTGATTCTGTCCTCTGTGGTCTCTGTTTTTGTTCCACCTCACTGACTGTCTCTCTCACAGGTAATCTGCTGACACATAGTCGCCAGCTGGCAGGCCGCTGGATAAAAGGACACTCTGCAGGCGGCAGCCGAAACAGCAGCAGCTACAGCAGCAACCCCAAGTTTTGGCTGAAAGTGTGTGAGAGAGGAGAGGTGCTGGTGTCTCTGCTGCAGCATCGAAAGTGGAGACACCCAGAGAAATACGCACAAACACCACTGGAGGACAGCCAGAACACAAAGCACCAGCACTACCAGGCTATTGCTCTGCATATGTGGAAGGTTTGTGGCATCACTGAAACAGGTGTTGGTGTGTGTCCGTGTAGCTTTATTTTATTAACATTTCATCCTCGCCAGGTGGAGAAGAAGCGTTTTAATCTGAGCCGGATGTTGAACAAACCTACTTGTGCTTCTACTCACTGCCATGCCTACGAGAGAGAGGTGGTTCTCTGCAGGCAGCTGGAACCAGGATACTACCTTGTTATCCCCAGCACCTACCAGCCCGGAGCTGAGGCCCGCTTCCTCATCAGGGTCTTTTCCTCCTCTTCCACATCCCTCAGGTGAGGATGACAGAGAGGATCCTGACTTTATCCTTTCACTATGTGTTTCCTCATGTACAGAAGTTGTGGTTCTGGTTGTATTTTTCATGACATAACAATGTTCATGTTGTCCTCAGTTCCCTGAAAAGCCCAGCACCCTCACTGCCATTAACAGCAGATGGCGAGTGGGAGACCACTTACTTCCGGGGCTCGTGGGTGGAGGGAGGGACGGCCGGAGGAAGCAGGAACTTCCTGACACACTGGCAGAACCCCTGCTTCCCTTTTACAGTGTGTGACGACCCGGCAGTGACATCAGGACTTAACGTCAAGATTACGCTGCACCAGAGCCGCCCTGACACTGACCTGCACCCTATTGGCTTCCACATTTATAAGGTCAGCCAAACAATAAGGGGAAAATATCAGTGTTGGATAAACGTTTAGGGACGTTTACCTCAGCCAGTCATTCTGCAGCAGAGTCTGTTCAGTGTGTGTAATTACTTCTTTGAAATATTTTGTAACTGAAACTTCAGTGTTTGAGGTAAACTCCAAAAAAACTCTGGTTCCCATTGACTTCAGTTCAAAAATCATGAAATACTCAGTCAATACGTTTTTTCAAAAGGTCATTCGCTGAAGTTAATTCTTCTTATCAGTGATCTGATGGTCCATCTGGAAAAAAAACATAATTAAGTAGCTGTTAGGCTTCAATAACAGGAATATTTAGGGGTGTGGTTACCTGGATCAACAGGTCCGGTCTTCACTGCGACCAGACCTGAACTCAAGTCTCATACACATTTTGGGTAGAGTCCCTGGGTTCAAGGATCAGACCCGCCTCCCTTCACATCCTCACTCCTCCCTTCATATCCAGATATGGTCACATCTGCCTCCACAAACCAATGGGTGAAGTTGTGTTAGTTTTGTCCATTCTATATACGTGTATGTAAAATAGTTTTGTTTCTAAGTGTGACTGAGTGGTGGCGTAAAATCACTGATTATACACAAAATTTACACATTATTACCTTTATTGTTCATTTTAAGCCATTTTTAATTTTGTAATTGAGTCAGCTGAACAGCCATTTTGTGCCATTAGTCACATAGAGACAACTAAAAATGATCAGAATTGATTATAAACAATGAGAACAACAAACTTTTAACTTGAGCAAAAAATTAGTGTCACGTGGTGTCGTGAACACCAATCAGGGTTCAGATTCCCTGACGTCACTGAGTAACAGAAATGGAGGACAAGTTTATTGTTGCCATCTGTGGCTGTCCAGAGCTTTATGACAAACTTTGACACTCTGCCAGAATAAAACCAAGACGCTGCTGTGTTTTTGCCGTTTCTGAGACTTCCACAGGTAAACAGCAGAAACATTAGAAATCTCATTCATTGTTGATGGCAGAAGTAGCAGTAATTCTAGTTTCAGGAAGGAGTATTCCTATTGGTAGTTGAGCCAAATATCGGGGTATGTTCAAATGTCCAAAAACAGTCCAGCTGTCATATTCGTGCGAGTTATCATTTGGTGTGAATACAGTCAGAATGACATAAACCTCATTATACTGTTGTGTTATGGTGTATTTGTTATAAATAAGTCAAAGCTGTAATTCTAACAACCTATTTTCACTTCATTTATACCCAGGTACTTGAAGGAGAATCTGAGCAGACGATACCCAGAGATGAGGATCCGGTGGCCAGTTGTATCCCCCACTGTTACACGCAGGACGTCAGTCTGGCCTGCTCTCTTCCTCCTGGAGCTTACACCATCGTGCCGTCCACATATCAGCCCGACTGCTCAGCAAGCTTCACCCTCAGCCTGGCTCGCAGGATACACAGGTCAGCTCTCTCCCTCCGAGGTCTGCTTCTTCTTAACGCAGAGATAATTTCAGTGTTTTTTATTCTTTCACGTTCAAAAATGACGTTGGATCTGTGTCTTCCAGGAAAGTGGTGAAAAGCCAGGAAAGGCTTGGGAAAGCCATTGAAGAGGTTGGTTATTTTGAGTGCATGGTGTACAGTACTTATGTAGGGTGACATGATTGTTTAATTAACCAATGGGTAGACAGATAGAAAATAGTTTTTGTGATTTCAATTATTAAATGGACAGTGACAAATATGAGTGACTAATGTTTTAATCTTTTAATGTTCACATTATTTACAATATAATTGTTAGACGCAGCACTTTTAAAATTATTTTTATTATCTCACGTCATGATCAGGAACTTAACTGGAGTTTTACCTCGTAACAAACTCAATAAATCAGATAATGTTCAGAAGGTTGACATTAGGATGAAGGACGATCCACAGCTTATATGTACACTTTTAACTTTAATGGCTGTGGTCAGAAGATGGCAGCACTGAATAATCCTTGTTTGTCTCTCTGGGCGGCAGGTCTCTCACATCTCTGTGATGCAGAGCTAGTTCTCTGGGACTGTTGCTGCTCCACTGATGTCGACTCAGCTCCCTGCTCCTCTTGGCCCGCGATGAAAGAACCAGCTCGATCGTCCACCCTCACCACAGAGGCCATGTGTGTGTTTGTGTGTGCATGTATGTACGTGTACCATGAGTGGCTGAGAAGCCAGGCAGATTTAGTGGGAATCCGAGAAACCCCTTTATCCTGAACCGCTGAGGCTCCGGGTTGATGGGCAGCTACACACTCATCAGCGATTAGGACATCAGAGGTTGTCGGTGGGCTGGGCTGCTAATGAAGTATGACGGGACTGGCTGGTGTAAACAAACAGCCGCCACTGAAGAAGGCCGCCGCTGCTCTCGCTCATTCACTCACTGGTGCGCCTGCCGGCCCAGAACAAAGGGCCCTCTCATGAAGGTCCTCACAGAGGCACAGGGGGCAAGGGGCGAGGGGATGGTCTGCGACAGCAGAGCCAACCAAACCACACCACACCATACCGTGCCATACCATCCCAGAGCTTTCCTCCCATCCCTCACCCACCAGACACTCTACTTCTCATCTAGTTAGCATTTGTTTGTCTGTAGACACACACACTGTGGTTTTCACAATCCCCCATCCACCAACCTGCTCAAAATCCCGACAATAACTAAAGTCAAGCTGGACATTAAAGAAGTCCAGTCAGTCCCCAACTCCCATCCTCAGCCTCCAGCTCCCTTTTTGTCCCCCAGACTCAGTCCACAGCTCTGCTGGGACCTGAACAGAGCCACTGGTTGAAGTTGCCGCTGGAACAGATGACAAGCAGGAGGACGGAAGGGATGAAACGAGGGATGCGGCACATCAGAAGAAGCCGGCTCATATGAAGAAGCCGCTGGTCCTCTTTGTGTTGAGGCTAAGCGCGTGTGTGTCTGCCTGCTCGTCCCTGTATGTGTGTGTGTGTGTGAGAGAGAGAGAGAGGAAGTCACAGGGTTTCTGATTGTTCAGTGGAGCCAGAGACTTTTAAAAAGCTATAATTAACTGACCAGAGTGGTACTGTGCTGTGTATTTATTATGTTTGGAAGTTTTGACATCTGATCAATAAAATATTCAAACATAAGTTGGTGCCTCACATTTTCGTGTCACGTTAGCTCATATGTATATATCCTTGCATATTTGCAGTGAGTGTGAATGCATGCATTTGCAGGAAGCAGTACATGTCACCCCTGACCTCTCCACGCTCATCTCCACGGCCAACACACGGCATGCGCGTCCATGTGCCACTGTTGTGCGCGTCACCGTTCCTGCGGAATTCAGGAGGCTGTGGACGGACTCCGAAAGACTCACACCTAGAAAATAATGAACAACAAATTTGACGCGTGAGTATTCAAAAGTTTCTGTAGAGTATCTGCGAGAGAGTGGGCTTTATGTGGCGTTTGCAAATTCCGCGTGGAGCTCAACGAAAGCTTCGCTGCGTGTAAAAACGAAGAAGAAGAAGAGAGAGGTGTGTCAGCTTTATTGCATGGTCCTGCATGCTCCCTGTGCGCTTATAAAGCCACACGAGAGCCAGGTCCGCACACACGGGTGCTAATAAAACGAAAGGAAACAATAACAGCGAGTGAAGAGTGGTTTATATTGAGGAATGCGATGTGTTGTTAGCCGTAGCTTAGCCTAGCGGAAGGCGGGCAGGCCCAGAAGCCTCGGTGTGGTAGTTGTTGAGAGACCGGGGGGAGGTGCGTGCAGGCGCGGCACGGACTAGATCCCCGTGCCTTTAAAATATGTGCAGATAGACACGCACTGTGTCCAACAGACTGACAGCTGGTCGGAGTAGTTTACAAGGTTGTGTGTGCATGTAATTCAGTGGACGTCTTTGCAGGCCACAGGGGAGAAGTACACTCGATTAAGTGCCAGTTTATCTGGTTCGTCCAGCACAGACCAATGCAGTACAATATAACAGCCCTGCAGTGAATCCTCCCTTCGTCAAGGCTATAGCTTATGTTCAGTCTTTGTTGTGTGTTTCTAATGTTTTCACTGCCTCATTTATGCCATTCAGAACACACGAACCTCTATGAATACCCGTCGCTGTAACAGTGTAGCAGTCACCACAAATTACAGCTTGAGAGTGACCATAATGTTGATTAAAGACTTCTCTATAGTAGCTCAAACTAAAAGCAAACTTTCATCAAAGCATAATCCACTGCAGGCCTGGTAACTGACAGTTAACAGGGGTGTAAGTCCTCCTTCATTTAAACTAGCAAAAGCATGACATACGTTTATTTTGGTTCCTGTGTTCCCTTCAAATCTAGTCTGAAAGATGATGACAGTGGAGATCACGACCAGGACCAAGGCTCACCGAAAGACAGTGAGAAGGAAAAAACTGAAGACGAAGACAAGGAACAGAACACTTCCAAGAAAAAAGTAAGGAAGTAGAATCAATCAAGAGACACACATGTATGTGCAGCTTCTAAGTTAATTGTATGACTAAGTTGATTTTCTTGTTCTTGGCAGATGGTGGTGCCAGGAGCAGGAGAGCACCCGCTTCAGTACAACTACACCTTCTGGTATTCCAGGCGGACCCCAGGGAGACCAGCCAGCACTCAGAGCTACGAACAGAACATCAAACAGATTGGCAGCTTCGCCTCGGTCTGTCCCTCCTCATGACCTCTTTATAGGGCATAGATGTTGGAGGGGGCACTTTGTCTCTTCATGCTAGCTTTGCTGACTCATTTCTTCACACTTGTCAATGTAAACATTTCTTGATCTTCTCTAGGTGGAGCAGTTCTGGCGTTTTTACAGTCACATGATCCGACCTGGTGACCTGACGGGTCATAGTGACTTCCACCTCTTCAAAGAAGGCATCAAACCCATGTGGGAGGTGGGTACACATGCTCACATTTTTAAAACTTTTGCACTAGAGTAATGTCACAGAATCTTGTTATACATTTAATATGTTTAGCCGTGTACATAAAAACCTTTTTTCTGAAACCCTGCGTGTGTTCAGGATGATGCCAATAAGATGGGTGGGAAGTGGATCATTCGCCTGAGGAAAGGCCTGGCGTCTCGGTGCTGGGAGAACCTGATCCTGGCTATGCTGGGGGAGCAGTTCATGGTAGGAGAGGAGATCTGTGGAGCTGTGGTGTCAGTGCGCTTCCAGGTAAACCCACCATTAAAACACAGGGACCCTGTTTACACTTGGTTTTTAAGCTGCATCTTGGGAGTGGTGGACCACCAAGACACCTTGAGATCTGATCCCTCATACCACATGCACAGGTGGTTAGGGACACATTTGAACACACATCTTTTATAGTGTAATGCGTCCTGATGCATACCCAACAAGGACGTAACAGAAATTACGTCATCAATGCAGGACCGTGCAGGATAAGTTGATTGTTTGGAGAAAGAGACTCAGGCGTAAACAGTTGTAAACAACCTTGTCCTACCACCAGAATAGTATAGTAGTCCTTAGTTTATCCTTCTCCTATTTTTTGACTAACTGTGCTGTTTATAAAATCTGGCGTTCTTCTGGCAAGTGACGTAAAAACTGCGCAGGCCCTTCTTGAAAATATGATGTTGCAATAGTGACATCTGAACACATGTGATCGGCAGGATGGCTTTGAGATACAAATACAGGCGTAAACAAAGATGTGCATCAGCTGTCCACTTGTGATCTGATATACCAAGATGCAATTTAAAATGGTGTAAACAGGGCCACACACTCAGACACACGCACCTGTTGTACCAACAACCTTGTGTCACCACACTCACAGATGCCTTTTTTTCTGCTTCCTTTCCTTCAGGAGGACATTATCTCCATCTGGAACAAAACAGCGAGTGACCAGGCGACAACCGCCCGCATCAGAGACACGCTGCGCCGAGTCCTCAACCTGCCGCCCAACACCATCATGGAGTACAAGACACATACAGACAGCATTAAGTATGTATGTCTCCACATTTTATTATTTTTCTCTCCAACTTCTCTCTCTCTTTAACACTTGCATGCTCACATTTTGTTACTCGCGAGTCAATATAAAAACACACTGAAATTGTAGTGTTTTAATGTTTCTCATGATTTTTGATTAATCATAAAATTACATTTCCCTTTTTAAAATGTTTTAACACTAATCCTTTGTTTTTATATCACTATAAATTTAATATGTTGGTTCAATTTAGTATTATTGGTAGTAGGAAGATTTTAAGATGTCACTTTTTATGTTGTTTTGTAAGTTATAAAACAACCATGATTATTATCCATAATGAACATAACTGTCAGTTGCAGTTCTGCTTTGTAATGTTAGTCTTATTTACTGTCTTTGGCAGTTATGATGCCGTAATGAAATGCTTGTGTTTTAACTTTCACAGCCGTATATTCTGTTTTACACATGTTCATTCTGTGTTGCTTTTATATTAAATATGATTTAAAAAAAAAAAAAGACTAATAAAATGTAATAATATCTCCTTCATGTCCCATGTGCAGTTGCAGTAATGTTAAAAAGATTTTCATATCTAACCAGTATTTTGCTGTGAATGG
Organism: Pseudochromis fuscus; assembly: GCA_900323345.1. Lineage (NCBI taxonomy): Eukaryota > Metazoa > Chordata > Actinopteri > Pseudochromidae > Pseudochromis > Pseudochromis fuscus. Next base: position 60,189 of record OOFC01043103.1, read on the forward strand.
TGACGTACTGTGTCCTCTTTGGATTGCAGAGCCTGGGAAGACTTCCATGGTCTGGTGAATGCTAGTGGTGGACGTTAAGCCCCTCACGCAGACAGATACTCAGCAAAGAGTAAGAACCATAAGTGAAGAAAATAGTTATTTTTTTTCTCTTGTGAACTGTGTGTCATCATAATGTTGTTTCTGTTTGTTTGTGGTGTGCAGGTGTGTGTATATGTGATGTGTTTGAGGGGCATGACCAGTCCAGGGAAGGACACCTCTGCGTGGATTGGCACTGTGTAATACAAAGACAGAGCAGAAGTCAGGACCAGAGGCCAGAAGACCATTCCTTCTATGTGTCAAATTGGAAATAAATGGAAAAGCCTTTCCACTGAACGCTGAACCAAGCCGAAGAGAGAAATATTTTTAATCAACCAGAGAGGAGCAAAGTCTCTTTTTTTTTTTTAAATGCAAGTTGTAACATCTGTGAACTTGCCACCAGAGGGAGGCTATGTGACTGCTGATCTGGTCATTAGCTGTTGACAAAGTGTACTTGACAAATTACAACAAAACCAATCTGTTATGATGCTAGATATGATTTTATTGCTTAACATGACATCGCACCTGCTGTTAAAAAAACAAAACAAAACAAAACTTCTGTCAGTCTGTTTTATTGGGACTCAAACAGGGTTGCAGGTTATTTTATTACAGTGCTGTATTTTAACGATGATTCCTCTGGTTATTTTGAACTAGAATGAATACTATAATTGTGTACAATATATTTGTAAATACAGTTCAAAGATCACCTAATCGAATCAGCAGCGATTTTTCCATCTGTGACATGGAAGTCGAATCCCAAAGGATGAGGACCATCCTGTGTTGGGCAGAAGGTTGTATAACCGGCATCTTTAGAATGAACTGCCAAGCTGCCTAAATCACTGTGCCTGGCCTCCAGCCCGACCCGAACCAGGTCTCCCTCCTGTCAGTTCTGTGTCTACCCTGCCTTCAAGGGATCCAAGGGAAGGGCGCTGCTTTAACGTGTGCGGGAGTCCTGAAACACTGACCTTCACTCCTTTTCCATTTTGTAGTAAAAGAAATGAAACTGGGCCCAGAGTCAGGCCTGTTACAGTTTTTATCCTGGGGAGCATTTTTTTTTTTGTTTGTTTTTGGAACATGTTAAGAAAGCGCCTATAGTTTGTTGCAGAACTGTAATGCTGCCCATATTTGGTGGTGTGATGATGACGATGGGTGCAGGTGTGTGTGTCTGAAGTGAGGAAACACTATTGGATGTACACCTGATGAATTATAGCAATAAATGTTAAATATGCATCTGCTGCTAAAGCTGGTTCGATGTTGCTTCATTTTATATTATGGATGCTGAATATGAACAGAGGCTGTGGAGGTTGTTAGGGAGTTTTCCTTATTTGGATGTTCATGCTACACAAGTTTCAAATCATGAGATAAAGTGATGTTCCAGTAATGTCTGTGAGCAGAGAGCTGAGACTGCAGCCTGATGGAAACACTCAGATGTATAAATCTGCTTGGAAGCATTGTTTCCAGCATGTCCATACATAGAAAACATTTTACATACAGCCTGTCATTAAAATACTGAATCCACTATTATGTTCTACAGATAGTTGGTAATGGGTGAAATATTTGCCAAACACAGACATCCTGCTGTGTCTGCTTTCAGATCCTGGATCAGATCAGACTCAACAATGTTCACACTGGTTTGAAAAGTTTTGAGTTTCCAGTCAACAAAGTTACTTTGTATGTTTACAGTCACCTGTTGGAGAGTCAGCTTCTGCCTCCTGTCAATCTCCCTGACATTAGCCAATCAGAAGAGAGTTGAAGGGATGGAATGATAGTCTGCATAAAGGATCACCATAAGATAAATATTAACTTTTTTGAACTGCAATCTATGCAAAACTACTCAACTAGCCAAGACTATAAATATAAAGCTGGAAATGACTGTAATAGGTTCTTATTAAGAAACCAGGGTTCTGCTTTTCTCTCCTGTTTCACGTAGCTGGCCGGTGTGTCTCAGTAGTTGTGGTCACTGGTCAGCTCATCTCAAAGAACATGTGATTCTGCAGAGAAATAATTCAATGGTTAATGTACACTCACATAGTGTTCATTTTCATTCCACTTGTTTTTTCTAGCCCAGTATAATTCAGAGGAATATGACATTTATGCCATTACATTCATTTGAATTAGTTACTTTCTGTTAATTTGATATAACTGGTAAAATTATCTAAACATGATGTACTACATCATGAAATTCAGTTATATGGATTATGATGCACAAATATTTCACACAATACTCCACTGTAAGTCCAAATGTATCAACTCAACATTAAAGTTTACTGGAAACAGTTCAGTACAGTAACATTAAAGTTTTGAGTAGACCTGACAGAAAATGCCTATGCTGTCACATGACCCTCATCCAGCTCCAAATTTATCAAAACATTATCAAGTACACATTGAAATAATTTGTGTTTTTAGAGAAAATAATTATATTTAGGTAATTTTGCATTTAATAGTGAAAACTCTTCTTCACAAAATGTTATGAAAAAGGTGACCACATAAAAACTGTATTTTAGGACCTCAACAATTAGTTAAAGTATCATTTTTTTTTGTTGTTATTTGAACTTGAGCAAATTATTCTGTATCAGCTTTAGGAATCTTAGTGCAATGAAATTAAATAAACATCTTAAATATCATTACATGAAGCTTACATGGGATGTGAGTTAGTTTTTTAAAGGGTTCATTTGGATTTATGGACAAGACATCAAAAAACAATGATCTGTTATTTAGTAGTATATTTTTTTATACTTAGGTACTGCTAGTACTACTTTTCCGTGTAAGTTATTACCAACAGCAAAGTTGATCACATTGGTGTTAATGGTCCTCTTACTTAGGTCAGGACTTTAACCACTTAAACTCCACCACTACAACCACAGACTGTATGTAGAAATGGACAAAGCAACTGGGGCTCAAATATGAAGCCAATGCAGAGGTGGTGTAATAAATGGTGTAATAAATAAATGGCCACTGGATGCTGGCTCTAAAAAACTCTGACTCCAACTGATAATCAATTAAAAAAAAAATCATAATTTTTAATCATAGTCAACAACATACAACATAGTTCATATGCTTACCAATAAGAAAGTTGCGGCCAATACCAGGATTTTGGTGTTTGATTTCATGCTCAGCGGCACTGCATTGTAAAAAAACAGATGCACAAATGACAGGATTGCTGATTTTAAATTGGAAGGGAGGACATAAAATCATGCATGTAGCCTACAAGTTCTGTATTGTTATAATAAATTAATTATATTTCAGTGATGAGAGGATTTTTAGGACAGAGTTAAGGATAAAACACTTCTTGAAGTAGAACTCACCCTCCAACCCAAAATATTCATGGTCCATGTTATGTTCATCATTGAAGCCCGGCCATTTCTTCCATATTGTGCCTATTTTCTCACCAATGTTGGAGACAATCTGGCAGAAAATGTGACACTGTAAAAACACTGTTCTTCAAAGTTGTATGTGTATTTATAATTGGGTCACATAAATATTATTACCTGGAACTGCTGGTTAGAGAAGCAGCGGCAGGGGCAGCAGGAGCCCTGGATCCTGAGTGTAGATGCTCCTTCTGAATCACACACTTCCAGGAGAGGGGTGAACATGCTCCACCTGAACTCAGCACACACAACACACACCAGCTTAACACACTTCCTTGCATAACCACGCAATAAGCAACCTGGCAGATACACTGGCCAGTGCTTCACACAGTGGCACAGCCCAGCCTTGATGCTTGGTTGGTCACATTTTCAGCTGTCATGATTCTGCAGCACCAAAACCATTGTTTGCTCGGTGTCATAGGAGTTCAAACTGGGGCATGCTTTATTCTAGCACAACTGAGAGAATATTTATACCAAGTCGATCTCTGGTCACTGAAACCTCTGCCAGTTCAGCCCTAATTGGACACAACTTCATTGAGTGCTGCTTCTGGAAAACTCTAAATTCGACACACACAAAGGCACCCCAGCTAACCGGAGTCAGATTTAGGCCAGATGAAGAAGTATTTTGGTTTGACTACAAGAGGCCGGGTGCTGCCATTCCTCCCATTAGCCAACATTCCCATCAGGAAGGATAGGGCATCGCTTCCCTCGGAGCCCAGCACAGCTCTGTCGGTGAGTCTCGGTGCAGACAGCTGTTTTGTGCATTAACTCTCCAGGTTTAGACTCCACCGGCTGGAATAGTAAAAGCCCTCGCTGCTATTTACAGACAGGCCTGAGCATCTAGGGTGGCTGAGGGTGCCCAGAGGCTGGGAGTGATATGGAAAAAGGATCAAATAGCAAGTAGCTCAGTCTGAGAATGTTAAGAATTACTATTAGTGGTACAATTAGATAATAATAGGTTTTGTTTTCACCCAACAAAGAAAAAAAAAAATACAAAAAACACATTTCAGTGTTACTTCACTGAATAATCCACAGAACAGCATTTTATACAGGTACTATTTTTTGTACAAAGAAAACTGACATGTCTGTGATGGAGCATTGTTACAAATTAATTTCAGCATGATATATCATTAAATATCACTACTGAAAAAAACAACTACATGCTTATACTTGAATATGTGTGAAAATATTTTATTAATTTAATTTACTCTGCCTCACAGAGTGTGGTGGTGCGCACCAGATAACTATCACGTGCGCAAGAGTTAGCATTTTTCGGTTGTATCTCGTGTGCACGGTGTTCTGTAATTTTCAAGCTAATTCATAAACTGAGGATTTGAACACATTATGCATACTCTTCTGTACATCGGAAATGCTATGCTATACTTATCTAGTGCGCACTAGATATTTTTTTTGTCCATCAATTTTTTTGTTCATGTCCATATATACTGAGCTTAGCAGTTTATTTGTGTAAATATGGTTTACAAACAACATTTAACTCTCATCAGAATTTGTTTCAAATGTTGCTAAGTAATAATCAGATAAAAAAATCGACTGTGTAAAAAGAAACGCAAAACTACATTAAGCAGTAACACTGAAGCTAAATGTTGAAGTGTGTATCAAGACAAAAACAACAGAACCATACTGACCTACCTCTGGCTCACAGTGCCAATCAGGTGTTTCTGAGGTGTGTAGGCTCTCATCTCCATCAGACAGCAGCCGAGGCAGCAGGCGTCCACCCTGAGGGGCCTTTCAAAATAAAAGACCTGTCGGCTCTGGCAGTCAAAGCCCTGCAAGGAGCAGGCCCGAGCTGGACCGCAGCACTGGAGGCACACGCAAGAACTTTCTGACAGAACCAGGAGATCAATACATTTTGAGATTCATCATTCAAGCTCTTTGCGAGATGCAGAGGAGGTGGATGTTCACAAGTACCTTCCACTGCCACAAACAGCTGTGACCTGCTGCCTCCTGTGCTGATGCTGTAGATCCTCCTGGGAAGACATTGTGGACCTGCAGTTAGAAATCAGCGTTGTCGTCAAACAGGCACATCTCTGCAACACCAGCATCTCCTTTTGCACACAGCAATGCACAAATTTGCAAAATAATAATCCATCCCTCCTTCTCACCCTGCAGCTCTGGTCTGGCAGTGATGTGAATCTGACTGACGGTTTCCAGCACAGACATGAAGTGTGACCCTGCTGGACCTCGGTGCCTCTGATCCTCCACCCCTGGCCTGCTCAGGGTCCCTGGTGGCTGCAGGTAGCCGTTCTCCATCTTCCTCTCTAGAGCCAGTCCTGACAGCTGCTCTACAGATTCCCAGTCAGGAGGAGGTGGATGGGATTTGGGTCCAGGTCTGGGAGTCTGGCACTCACAGGAAGGTCCACAGCGGTTCTGGAAAGCTCTGAAGATCATCTGGATGTGCTTCTCTCGCTCGAGTTGACCAAAGGGAAGAGGCTGGTTTGTCACCGCTGACATGGTGCTAAACTGAAAGTGTCAAAAAAGAAAATTATGTCCAACATAACTTTCAGGTTAAGTTAAGCTACATAGTTTAGGTGCTTTCATTATCCACCTTGTAAACAGTAGCTTGACAAATAATATTCTCCAGGAATAATTTCAAATGATTAGACAGCAGTGTAAAAAATCAACCAAATCTTGGCTAGTGTAAAAGTATAAAATAAACATCTGTTGTGAAAGTATCTAGAATAAAAACAACTGCTTTGTTTAATAAAAGAAAAGCTAAACTTTTAAATATAAGTTAACTCCTGAAGTTTTGATGAAAAGTTTGAGAGAAGACTCTTCCTCTGCCTCACTGCTTAATATTGAAGGCTTAGGACAGTTTCCTGGTAGCAATATAAACATCCTCCTTGACATAACAGGCAGCTCATTTCTATTCACATCATGCACTAACAGACCCCGTCTCACAGTAACCCTGCAGCTCTGCTTTAGGTCCTACAAAAAACAGTAAGTCCTAAAAGAGGACAGTTTATTCTATAATCAATAGTTATAGTCTTTCAATATTTGAGATAAAATATTTTTAAATAAAACAATGTGTCTCTTGCTTACCATCAGCGGTTAACTTCTTGGTATCTGCAGACTGTGATTTTTTTTTAACTGTGGAAAGGAGGAGACCAGGATCAGGCTGGTTAAGCACCACCCCACTTACTACCTGTGTGTGTGTGTGTGTGTGTGTGTGTGTGTGTGTGTGTGGACATCTCACTCCTCCAGCTCTTGTCCCACCAGCTCTCTCTCACCCCAACTCTGTTTCCATCCCAACCGGCCGGATCTGCCTATTGTTGGCCTAGAAAGGCACCAGTCATCCATGCAATTGAAATCCTTTTTCCAGAGGTGGGGGCTGTGCAGTGTGTTTGTGTTTTGGTGGTAGGCTTGGAGGTGTTGCTGCTTTCTACTGACCTCAAAAAGGGTGTCAAACACAGGAGGACTAAAACACTTCTGTAACACAAGTCCGTTTATTGCTAAAATCATGAGAACATCTGGCTGTAAATGACTTACATGTGCGATCAACACCATGTATTTGATAAAGTGAACAGTGAATGAAACAGTCAGTTTACAGCAAACACTGGCATGGCAACAGAAACATGTTTTTACATCACCACTTTTTCTTGTAGAGCAGCAGTGGCAACAAAAATCAGTGTACATCTCCAAGCTCAGTTACAGCTGATACCAGTATGAATCCACACAGCGGGTCCTTCATCACCATTAACAAGCATTTTTACCTTTGTGATGGTCCACAGACCCACAGCTGACACCAGTGCAGAAAATACATACAGCTGTATCCTCCCCTTTCTCCATTCTCTGCATTTTAGTGGTTAGTGAGAGATCACTGACAGACGCTCTCAGATTCCCACTTTAGGTTAAGGGGTGAAGAACAAGCAGTTTCCTCCTGGTTCACACCATGAGGTCTGCAGCTACCCCCCTCTAAGCTACAGCAGGGAGATCGTTGATTGTTGGGGGGAGATACTTCTTTGGATCCCCGATGAAAGGTGAGGAGGGTGGCTGGTTGAAATGACCCATCAGGAAGATTGCAATAGTACCGATAAAAAACACCAGTGCCATGACGATGAAGCAGACCCTGTCAATCACCCGGGCAACCAGAAACCATTCTTCATTCTCCTGAGGTTAGATGATATGACAAAATATGATCCCAGAAGTCAGATTTATGTGATTTTGTTAAATAAAAATAAACTTTATGAGGAGCTTACTTACATTCTGGAAGTTGTTCTGCTGTCGTGCAGTCTCTGCTATGTGTTTGCAGGAGGCCACGCACTGCTTCAGCTCTGGAGAGGCCTTTTGTAGACTGACATGGAGCTGCTCAGCCGTGCCCCCATCCAGCCCGGCGTCTGGGTGCCAAACAAATCAGATATCCGTGAGGTAGAAACACACTTTGCTACATACTTTAACATCTTTCAAATACTTACGCAGCTTCTCTAACACTGATTTCATCAATCCGTTTCTCTCTCTGAGTATGGAAAACATGAGCTCAGATCGGGCTGTTTTCATTGAGTACTCTTCTGCCTTGGTGATGAGCGTCATAGAGCTGCGCCGTCGGCAGGGAACCAGGAACACGGCGTTTCTGTTCGCAGTCGGAGCTTCACAGTTTCCGGTTTTGGAGGTATTGTCACTGTTTGGCGTCCAGGGTCGCATCCGCATCTTCAGCAGCCGAGGCAGGAAGTTCAGGAGGATCTGAGGGTGACGCAGGGTTAAAATGGACGTGAGCTGACCTCACAGCAACTTTAGAAGACCCTAAAACAATGATCTGGACATAGACTCACCTTTCGGACTTTGTCGGTCATTATGTGAGTGTTCGGGGTTCGCAGGGATATATTGAGGACTATCACACAGTTCATCACTACCATGGTGGTCACTGACATCACAAACATCAGATACCTGCAGTCAAATGGTCATTTATCATCTGTAACTAGAACTCTGAGCTGTAATCTGAGAGTGATGCACATGAACTTACTTCCCAATAAGAGGCACCGCCTGGGAAGTCTGTGGGACCTTTTTAGCAATAAGGAAGAGGAACACAGTCTGACCCAGGAGAGTAGCGATTGACATGGTGCACTTCTGACCACCGGCTGCAAAACACACACCAATATTCAGTCAGAGTGGTGGTGAGGGATTCAGCTGACGTAAACCACAGACTGTATCTAGAACTGGACAAAGCAACCGGGCCTAAAAACTGAGGCCTATGTGTAAGTGTGTAAAAGTGCCATACCCCTGATGACCACTCGATGCTGGCTCCAAAAAAACTCCCACTGACTCATCATTTCACTCATGAAATAGTCAATAAATTCACATCACAGGTCATTCTGGTGTCATTTGCTAAACTCTTCTTATCAGTGATCTGGAGGTCTATCTGAAAAAATATATCATTAAGTAGAGATCAGGCTTTATAAAGAGGAATATTTAGGGCCATGGTCAGTTTGATCAACCAGCTCTGACCTCGTGTCCTTAAGTTCAAAGGTCAGCCCCGCCTCCTCACTCCTCCCTTCATTTCCAAATATAGTCACTTCTGGCTCCTGGGAGCCAACATGGTGATGTTCAATCTCCTGGCTTCAAGACCAATCACAAGCCAATGGAGGATGTCACATTCTAGTCTACAATGTAAACGTATACTGTCGAGTGACCCAATGAAAGGTCCCATAAGTTTAGTGTAATCTTGAGTAGGTAAAACTGTCTCTGTCTATTATGTTTGCAAAGTGATGAAGTCCTGGACATACTGAGGTAATCTGAAGTTGATGGAGCAGATGTCTGACTTCACAAAATCAACTTTTCAGTTACACAAAGAGAGAGAAAAAAACAACCTTTGGCAGGTAAGAAGTAGACCAGCAGGCCGAGGGAGGAGAAGAGTACACAGGGAACAATAATATTGATGACGTAGAAGAGAGGCTTTCTCTGGATGATGAGGAAGAAGACCACCTCCTGATAGTCCAACTCATCTTTGCTGTACTGAGTGTTGATCACCTTCTTGGCGGGCCTGTGTCTGATGACCCACTCTCCATTCCCTAAAAAAACAAAGTCAAAGTCTTATAATTCTGTTGTAACCGTGGAAGATAAAACATTTCACTGTGCATTATAGTGAATCTCGGCTCAGGCCTTTCTGTGTGGAGTCTGAATGTTCTCAATGTGCATGTGTGTTTTCTCCAGGGCTGTGGTTTCCACTTGTTAGGTGAATTGATAAGTCTAAATTGACCATAGGGGTGAGTGTGAGAGGGAGTCCACCTGCCCTGATGGGACGTCTGCCTCGCACCTGATGTCCATCGAGGACACTGATGATCTGCACCTTTTCAGAACAGTGATAACAGGGCTACTGCTGATTGGACCGGGCCCTGTCCTGGTGTATCGTTTGTTTAAAAAAAGATGGTAGCAGCCGTTCACAGCCCCCAAAGGCTGCCCATCATGATTGATATGTTGCTAAGCTGTTGGTACTCAACAAGGGACGATTTCTGATTGAGTTGCTGATGGCTCTACAAGGACAACCTGCAAGGTTCAGCAAAATTTGGGCAATTTGGACGAAAATGGACTATAGAGGGAGGAAAACAAATTGCTTCCTCCCTTGACTAAACTAAATAATGCTAATCTCTTGGTTTGGCTCCCTTTCGCTGCTGGCCTTAGCCAAGGCCAACAGCTGCAAACCCCCTGGGAGAACGTTGTGGATTGACACTCAACCCCACCTGTCCTGAACTCTCCTCACAGCAACCTGATGAGGGAGAAAGCCACCATCAACAAGATGGACTAAATAGCAATCTGCTGTGTTTACAACCCACAATTGAGCTTCCCATTGGAGCTTAGTTTTGGAGCTCCAGCGGTCTGTAAAATCTTTTCTTCAGCTCTACCTGTAAAGGCCTGTGGGTCGATATCCACCCACTCCAACGTGTGGTTGTCCTCCTCTTTGAGAACCAGCTCGATCTCGTTGGCGCTGTAAGTCTGGGAGCTAAACACAGAGAGAAGACATGCGGTCTGTCTCCACAACAAACACAACCATCCATCCTCCTTTACAAGACAGCATGGTGAAAAAGGACCACGAATGAAGGAAGCATTGTTCTTGGTTTGGACATAGTGTGTTCTATTTATTTATTTATTTATTTATTTATTTACCTTGTCCTGTCCAGGATCTGGATGCCCATATGATTCCTGACAAATTTATTCTACAAAGGTAGAGCTACCACCTGCTGGGTGTGAGCCAGGCAGATTAATATAGACTCCACCTGTTGCCTCATCTTTATTAATGTTGAAATATGGGGAACTAGAGCGGACAGGTGGGAGTGAGGGAGGGGGGAGAGAAAGACAGGAGGTGGGGGGCAGTGGCAACCGTGCAATACACCGCAGTATAACAGTGTAATAAACAGCATACATAGTGATGATATTACTGAAAATATATATTCGTGGAAGATTAGAGCAAAACACACAAAACGGGTGATAGAGATAGAGAGAGGGAGAAGAGAACAAAAGGAAAGAAAAGAGAAATTGAATAAACTGGAGAGAGTGTTTTGTGTGAAGAGTTGTCATGCGTGGGTGTATGTGTGTATGCACGTGTGTGATTGTGTGTAGATAAGCAGCATGATCAGTGTGGCCGCAGAGCGCTGGGATCTATTTAAAAGAACTGGATATGTTAATGAAGGGCTGTGAGTCCAGATGTCCTCAGCTGAACCCCACCTTCAATTTAATGAATTCATGAGTCATTCCCTCAGGAACCAGTTTGAAGACATTTTCTTAAAATTTCATTTAAAACTTTTACATTTTAATTTAATACAATGTATATTTTTGTCTTGTTATTATAAATTACTCTTCACGTCAATAAACACTCATAAAGGACTTGAACTGTGTGTTTTTATATTGCAAAATAACACAAATAACCAACTCATAACAATAAAAGTAATTTTCCATAGTTAAAATAGAGTTTGTAGCTTTAATTTTACATAAAATCTTTTGTAATAATTTGTTTTTAAATGTATGATGAAGGATATTTGCACATCTGGCAATAATAATAACAAGTAAAATGTACAAAAAGATTTAAAATATATGTCAATAACAAACGTCTGCATAACACGACAACAATGGATTGAAAATTTGGAAATTTCATGCTTTCACATTGTGGATTTAAATATATATTGTACACAGTTGCAAACCTTTTGTAATACTTCACAATAGATGTAAAAATTCACAATTTTTTTTGACATTTTAAATTATGTTGTGTATTTTGAAAATAAAGGAAAATCTGTAAAATAAACATTTTTGTAGCTCTACAGATCTTTTTACAGTGGAAAAAGAACCTAAGGTTTTCTATATATTTTTTTCAACTGTTTCCAGTGTTCAAATCCATCAAATCCAAGCAGATCTCATCTAGACTCACCGGAAGACCATGGTGCAGTTCTGCCAGTCAAAGGGAAAGTAGTTCACAGTGATGGCACAAGCACTGCGGTAAATGGCAGGAGGCAGCCAGTACACGCAGCCGTTAGGAGACACCAGTGCATTGCAGTAAAGTGCTACCTCAAACTGTCCATCCACACTGTGGACCAGAGGACAGACAAGAAAGAGGTTCAATCTGCTTAAAGATTCAGTCAAAAAAATGTTCATATTGGTTATCAGTCACTGTAGTATCACAGATGAACAGTGGCTCACATCAGATACAGCTGCCACTCTCTGATTCACTGATTCATTAAGGGACAAGACATACTCCCAAATTAGGTTTTACATGGTGTTTTGTTTTGTTTTAAAATTGCAAAAAGTTCTCCTCTAACAGATGTGAATATGCAAAATCTAAAAAAAATGCAGCTTTTTCAATTAAACTACAAAGTCTGAAAGTCTGTCTGAAAGTCACTGACATCTTGTCTCATAATTCCTCTGTACTAAAGTTAATCTTTTTCAAACTAGTGCTTTATCTAAATCTTCTATGCACATGTTTGGTTCACTATTAAAAAGTTATTTAACAAAAAAAAACAACTTCATTGGCTTGTATGTGAACAAATATTGTAACCTACTGAAGGTGGATGCACTCACTTGTTTTCCAGTACGATGTCCGGGAGCCAGATGCTTTTGGAGGGGACACGCAGCTCAGAGGTGATGTTCCCATACAGAGCTGATCTGGGTGGTTGGTCCCATCGGAGCCGGTAGTCACACCACTGCTACATACACAAATACTGTGGGTTTGATTTTTGTCGGTCTTACAATCACTGTGCATTAAAAATCACCATCGGTACAAATTCTGTTTTTACCAACTCTATCCAGACACTGGTCGTCAGGGCCTCGTCTATTTCATTCTAGGAGAAGGAGGAGACAGTTTAGTTAATTTAAAGCCCCGTGCAGCCACTTATCAAAAACTCCAGATGGAGCTTCACTTACCAAAGAGATGAGGTTGGTGAGCGTCATCTTGATGAAGACCTGGGTGATGTCTCCACTCTTCTCCATGGGCCGAACGTTCCTGTTGTAACCCTTCATCAGATCCTTGAAAAGCTCTCCTTCCAGGTTGACCGCTGACGCTGGAGAAGAACCACCACAGACAACATGAACCACTCAAACTGCCATTAGGGGGAGGATTTAAAAGCTTTCTCCATAAAATTTACACATTACGGTTCATATGTTGGTCATGTGGAAAACCGCCTCGACGTTTAAGCTCTTCTGTGGCTCTGGAGGCCAGTTGGAGGGTTAGTATCATGCCTTGGTTTGGCTTGCATTAAAACTGGAGATCTAGGGTGTGAAAGAAGTGAGGATTTAAGAGGGTATCTGTTTAAAGATGCTGTTGAGCTGCATTATGGTGAATGTAGACTACAGTAATTTACAGCTTGATCCACGCTGACCTCAGCCACGAGGTCAGGATATCTCAGGATCTGGTGTCCCAGTTGTTACATTTTAAATCTAACTCTTGTCAGCCCCCAACATCTGAAGTGCACTTTAAGGAAGAATCCATATGATGGTCATGAGTGAATTAACTATGTAATTAAAACTTCAGATTATTAGATTACAAACAAATCAGGAGAGGCAGGAGTAAAGATTTAGGGAAAAAAAAAAATTCTCTGGCATTTGAATTTAGTTAAAATACAATTTAAACAAAATGCGAGAATAAATAAACTGATGAAGAAAAACTGACTTAAGCAACTAGAGTTTGGTTGATGTATCACATTAGGATCATTTAAAATACCTTGTAGTGAACATCACACTGTGGTCCCTCTGGTAATGTTAGTGTGAGTTGAATAAACATGAACAGTTTTTATCAGACTAACGATAAACCCTATAGTGTGACATATTAAACACACACAGTATGGGTGCAACAAATTCAATATATACAGCTGTGTTTCCTGCAACACAACAAACGTCCAAATCAGTAACTAGATATGTTTTTTGAGCAAAAGCAGATTATTATTGTTTTACCAGCCATGGGTGACTCAACCTACCTAATACACTTTTTTGGTAAACAGCTCTTTTAAAGGACTGTAGTATTGGTAAAAAGTACTATTTAACATGTCTAAATGTTTCTTTGAATTAATTCACACATGTGTAAGTTAGATGTTATGTGTAGCTTAGTTAGTTAGTAACTTAGTTGCCTCCTAGAAGAATGTTGAACCTTTGTTAGAGTCTTCACTTTAAACAGAAAACCAGACTTAACAACTTCTCTCCACACCTTGCAAACCCCATAATACTAACACCATGCTCTCACACTACTCCCAAATGTATCAGTGGGCTGATCAGCCAGTTCCTACCTGCAGCAGAAATCATCAGCACTCTTACAAAGAGTAACAGAGAGCGTAGACGTCCAGAATACATCAGTGTGTGTGTGTGTGGGTGTGTGTGCAGCGCAATTGGAGACAAAGCTGTGATCACTAGTCTTATACACATGCACACTGCTAGATGGAGTCGCTGACACTTTGCCTGTGTGTGTGTGTGTGTGTATGGATGTGTGTGTGTGTGTGTTTCCCAGCAGAACTTCGGGCCCAGGCTGACGGGAGGGTGGAGGTTCAGAGGAACACTCGGGGGTTGGTGGGGGAGCCGATGATTGGTAGGGGTGAAATCCAAAAGTGTATTTCCAGTTCGGCATAGCCAGCTGTCACAACACACGCTCATAAACACACACGGACAACATCACAGGCGCACTGTTTTGGGCATTGTATTTTGTACATGGCTGCCCTCCAGTGTTACACACGCTGTATTGTAGTTCAGTGCACCTGGCTGTTGTCAATTAATGGTCCACATGAAAAAATATACTAACTCGTGGAGTCTTTGAGGGAAACTTTAGCAGTGATCTATAAAAAGCTCGTTAACAGCGTTTCCATTAGAAGTCATAGTTAAATGTATTCTTTACAATAAAGGGATTAGACAGTAGATCGGATGATAAAGAGAGCGAGACAGCAGCAACACAAAGTAAAAAAAGCCATACAGTGGACAAGAGAACAGGTGGCAAGTGTTGTCCATTTACAGCACAGCCTCTGTGATGAGTGACTGGGCTCTGTGGAGGTGGCTGGCACATTTGCGGCTTGTCCTTACTTGTGTGTGTGTGTGTGCGTGCGAGTCACAAAAATACTTGCCATGATAGGGCATGCTTCCCACACACACAAAAACACACAAGCAGGAGTTGATGTGTAGGAGCACAAGTATGTCTCTGTGTTTACTCAGCTGTTACGCTCATATTCCTCTTTTAAGTCTGGAGCTGGGCAACAAAACAACTGCCAGACATCATAGGGCAGAGATTGTAATTGTCAAGTTACTTTGGTTTATTCAGCCAATCATCAGAGAACAAGTCAATACATAGCAAGTATGGCGGTTACCTAGACTACAAAGAGTGTCATTTCCTCCTGGTTCATGATAGAGGAGAGACTTTAAAGGTCAGTGTACTTGTAGTTTCCTGTTACAACTTCCTGTCTTGGAAATAAGAAGAGGGAGGTGCTGGTCATCCCAGCAGCTGCTGCGTTGATGGTAAAGCTTACCCCTAAAGGGTGGAGGGATGGAGGTCAGTGTGGGGTCACAGAAAGGGTCAACAAGCATTGAAATCTGTCTTCATGAGAGTATGTTTGGGTCTTGAGAGCTGCAGCTGCAAAATACTGCAGGATTATCAGCATTACTGTCAGCTACTTAGAATATCACACTTCAAATGATCAGACTGAAATGATTTTCTGACATTCAACACAGCATGCCATTTAATTATTAATAACAATTTTATTTATATATAGTTTTTTATTTTATTTTTTTACAAAAATACAAATACTTTTCTCTATACAAATAAATATTGCAAGAATAAAGATAACATGAATAATATATACAGTCTGTGTGCTTCACAAGAGGCTCAACCTTTGTAAAAGACAATATGAATAACTTATCATTTTGTACAGATTCATAAGTTAAACAAGGCTGCATTTCCAACCACATAAAAAAAACAACCTGTGGTGTGACTGGTGGTCAATAAATTGATTGATACATTCATGTTTTGTTTAGAGTCAAAGGTCAGGCCTTTAGATTGGGAAAATAAAACAATGCTTTTAACAGGAGACGGCAAAAGAAGTAAAGTTTGTGTGAGTGTGCGCTTTATATGCGTCTCTCTGTTCAGAAATGCTTTCTTAGCTCCTGGACAATTCACTTTGTTCCTTCACGTGTTCTCACAAGTTAAGACTTGAGTGCCTCCAATGCCAAAGAAATGATCCTGGGCACACTGCGGTAGAATGATTCGTTCTCTAGGCCCACGAGACTGTAGAAGGTCAAAGGTCGTCCTCCCACTACAGCTCGGACCCGAGCCTGGTAAAGTCCGTGATCATTCTTGGAGCTCAGATCGACTAACACCTGAAGAAACGAGAGAGTCAGTTAGAGGAGCAATTCAGGTAAATTTACTTCTTGTAACTTCTTCATTTTCAGTGATTTACCTCTTGGAAGTTCATCCGTAGATTCTTGCTCGGGATGTTGAGGACCCAGCTGTACGAGTCTCTGACTTGGCTGACTTGTTGTGAAGACTCTCTCACTCCAGGACAAACTACATGGACAAACAAAAACATTTGATTTGAGAAATAATATCCACCACTGTACAAATACTACATGGATTCATTTTTATAGGTGTGTAATTAAGCTTTAGTCACAACAGGGTGTGGTACGTACTTTTCCCATTGGTGCCCGGTATCTGCCTCTTGCGAAGAAGACTCCTGTATTTTCTGTGAAGACTTAAAGGCTTGACAGTCTGTCTGGGATCAGCAGGCTCCGTCTGAGCATGCTCAGTGACTGGCTGGATGCTAGTTGTTGACTGTGCTGGGAGTGGCAATGCTGAAGATTTAACCTCTGTCCTGTCTCGACTCCCAACAAATGTAAAATCCTCTGACGTGCTACTCCAGTTCACATCTGGAGAATCATCTCGACTGGATGAGCTTTCACTTTGTGATGCATCTTCTGCATCTGTCTCGTCCTCTGTCCTTAAATTTTCAATTTCATTTATCAAGGCTGAGAGAAGGGACCAAGGCTGCTGGTGTTCCTGGGGCGAGGTGGACGGGTTGCTGTGGATTGGTGCTCCAGTGGAGGTTGTACGAGAAGACGGATTGTTGGGGGGGTCCTCCTGGAGGTAGGTAGTGTCCAAGTTCAGGATGGGAGGAGCAGCTCTGGAGTCCAGCTTGGAGCGCAGGGTAGAGATAACAGATCGATACTCCCCCTCCAGCTGTTGAACTGAAAAGTCCTGAGTCACGAGATGACAGAGTTAGATATTAAGAATAGATGGAAATGAATCCACTGCTGTCAATGTCTGCTGCATCTGCATTCAGTTACTAGATTCCCACATTTTCAAGAACCCAGTTTGCCACAGGATTTAAATCTCAAATATTTATTAGATTAACACCAAGTAGATTTTGAGTTTACTTTCAGGTACAGATTATCTTGGCATGATGACAAATATGCAGCATAATGTTATTCTTGACTATAAAATGCTCTACCTGTAAGAAAAGTTTGTCTTCCTGACGTTTTGCTGCGGAGGAAACATCAGTGGATGATGTATCGGTGTGTTGTTTATCCATATCATCAGCCATGTTTCTCAAGTATTTTTCCCAGTCATCCACCGAGGGTCCAACATCTCTGAATAAGGCCGGGAGGACTGGAGAAGGATCCTGCTCTGCCGGCCCCACAGCTCCACCTAGCTGTTCTGCAAGTAACAACAGCAAGACTTCATCATGTGGCAGATAATACTTCAAGAATAACACATAATACTTTAACACACTTTGCATTCTTTGCCAATACGTTTCTCATTAGGAGAATAAAATCACATGATCTGTTAGTCCTGTACCTTTAATCTGTTTAAGACCCTTGCTGGGGCCCAGGTCTCTCCTCTCTCGGGTGTGAGGGAAAGCTGTGTTGTAGATGTGCTCCACGAGCTGAGGCAGAGTCTGGGTGAAGAAAGTCAAGTCCACTTTGTCCCTGATGTAGTCCTCAGCCCTCTGGAGCAAGTCCAACAGGGTCTGCAGGAATGATCGCAGCTCTAGATGACAGAGAGCGAACAGACCATCAGAAACCTCTGCAGCAAGCAAACCTCTGATTAACTGAAACATGTATCTAAACTGTGTGGTATTTAGTTTTTGTCCTAAAACCATGAGGTTGAGCTTTGATGGAGAGTACTCACGGCACTTCTTGAAGCGGGTGAGGCATTTGTCCTCGGCCATTCGGCTGCAGGCGCTGGCAGACTGACCAGGAGGACACGTCAGGGAGTAGAAACGACACAGCGAGCTAAACTCTGACCTCTGCTCCTCCTCTGTCATTTCTGTGGTCTTCAAAAGCTCTGGACATGTTGGCTCTCGACTCCCAAATGACTCTAAAAAGAAGAAGTGCGTATGTGTGAATAAAGGAATGATCGAGTATTTCGGTGTTAAGATATGTCGTCAGTGATCTGCTTTAGTTCATGTGGTGCTTGTTTAAAACTCACTCTGTATCTCAGTCTGGATCCAGTCAGAAAAGGCAGACACCCGTGTGTACACTCCAGGCTTGCCTTTCTCTCCACAGCCGTCTCCCCAGGAGGTGATGCCATAGAGCTGAAATCGACCTGAAATTCGGTCCTGATAAATCAGGGGGCCTCCAGAATCTCCCTGCAGAGAGAAAAAAGCTTATTAGTTTGGAAAAGGAAATCTAAATCCTGAAATACCAGGATCTCAGGAACAGAAAGAGCTTTAGACCAAGTCTGTTGGTGATGCTTTCCAAAAATGTGAAAGGTCTAAAAACTTGGATAGTAACCCTACAAAATGAAGTTGTTGTGCTCACCTGACAGGAGTCTATGCCTCCAGACAGATAGCCGGCACACAGCATGGTGTTGGTGACTAGTTCTTTGCCAAGGGCGCTCTTACAGGTGCTTTGAGGCAGCAGGGGGACCTTGGCCTCCATCACCACATCAGCAGAGGGGCCATCTGGAAAACAACACCCTATGTTACTGATTTGTTGAGATATTAAACTAATTATAATGCTAGCACCAAATCCCCTGATATATCGAACATTGATCATTTTAATAATCAGAAAAAAGTGACTACAACTGTTTGTGGCCTGGTGAACATGCATGTCATTTATCTTCCACTCACCCTCATACAGAGACCCCCAGCCTGCCACCAGACACGGGCTACCAGTCGGGGGCTCCATCCCCGAGGGGAGGCACACTGGGGTGACATGTTCAGACAGGACCACCGGGGACGTCAGCTCCACCAGGGCTATATCATTGTTAAATGTCTTTGGATTGAACTACAAAAAGAAAAGAGAGCTTGACTTAGTGCTTAATTTAAAAATATCACAAATGGACTGATTAATCTGATTGCTTATTGCCTATTTTTTACCTTAGGATGGGGGATGATGCGGTTCACTTTGAGAACCTGTTCATCAGGGTCAGCCTTGGTGATGTCAAACTCGCCCACTACGGCGGTCCAGTAGCTCTCACTGCGGCTGCTAAGGAGGTGAGAGCAACGAGAGGGAAAAAGGAGTGAAAA
This sequence comes from Pseudochromis fuscus, assembly GCA_900323345.1. Taxonomy (NCBI): domain Eukaryota; kingdom Metazoa; phylum Chordata; class Actinopteri; family Pseudochromidae; genus Pseudochromis; species Pseudochromis fuscus. The sequence goes on from OOFC01043103.1 coordinate 79,564, forward strand.
CGAGAAGAAAGAAGTACAATAACCTCAAATTCAGTGAAGAAAACAAAGATCTTATGAAAGATCAGTGAACTTACCCAGCAAAACAATGTGCAGCGGTGACCACCCAGGAGCTGTCCACCAGAACCCCCCCGCACATTAGGCCACCATCTAGCTGCAGGTTGACAAGCCAGGGCCAGCTGCCTGGAGGGGCAGGGGAGCCGCCCACAATCCTGGAGCGGGGCTGTGTAATGTTTTGCACTTTGGATGACCTCTGACCGCACACTGCTGCGGGGACAGAGAGGCCATGGATGGTCAAAAAACACAGCAACGTGCAAAAATCTGCAGCTGTTTAAATGAACTTTGTGCTTCACTGACTTCGGTGATACAGAAAACAGGATCATCTGCATCAGATCTTTCCTGAGAGGCATGTATGTTCTCACCCTGTGCATGTGTCTGCATAGTAGGTTCCAGGTTCTGCATTGTGTTAAGCAGGCTGCACTGGAGAACACGGGCGCTGCAGCTCTCTCCCATGATCCTGATGCAGCTCTCGTGGTCCACTTCACCAGGGAGGCATCGGTGCTGATAGTACGCACAGGCCTGACTCAGAGCCCAACTCCGCTCTGCTTCGCCTTGAAGTTTCTGGGCCTTACTGATGACATCACAGCTGGGCTCTGATAAGGCGCTAGAAGGAGATGCTGGAGGACAAGAGGGAGATATCTGGGTGTCATGGACGCACTAAAGAGCATTAGGTGGTAATACAGGGAATGAAAAGACAGTGAGGGTATTATTGTGCTTACAGCAGGATCCCGACAGCTGTCCACAGTTCTGAAACAAACAGGGAACGCAGCCCCGGCAGCTGGCTTCAGCCCGGTTTTTATCAGATGATGCACGATCAAGAGTGGACAGGGCGCTGGTCATGGCTGCTTCCAGGACAACAGTGCCACGATCAGACAGAGCTGCACCAGAGGACAGGTAGAAAAATAACATTTTACATTTTACAAGAGAAGAGCTGCAGAGAAAGGAGAAAAAGATACAGACAAGCGAGCAGCAGGATTTTCTACAGCCAGATCAATACATCAGCCAAGCTGTCATGAAAAAGCTGCTGGGCAGAAAAAGCTCAGATAAATTTTTTAGATAATCTCTCCACTACACAGCTGGTCAATGGTCAGTAGATACTTCACTCACAGAGTTTTCATAGCCAAACTCAAGGAACTAACTGTTTGTTGCTCAGTGCTCGTTTTGGTTACAGTGCAAATTAAACCAATTACACTTTTCAAAGGAACAGATTTTTGATGAAGACATTTGTAGATTTATGAAAAATAAACCAAATTTTTAGAGGGAGTTGTTAGTAACAGGAATAAAGGATGGACACTGAGGTAATTACGTGACTTTCATTTGCTGTGGGAACACGATGTGTGTATGTGAGCAGTAGCATGAACTGGTGCAGCTTTCTGGTATGTGTGTGAGTAGCCCCCTTTTTTCTCATGCTGCTCTTTGAGCTTATTGGCAGCATTTTAGGGAAGCTAGCTCACGCTCAGCGCGCTGGTGAGGCTTCTACAGACACACTTCAATCGGGCCGCCGACCCTGCAGCCCCCCTCTGTGCGGCACCACATCACAGGATAGGCCACTAACAACAACAATGCTGATTGAAGACTTAATTAGAAGGCCAGGGCTGAGCGGGCAGAGGCTGGTGGGCAGGGACAGGCCCTAAGGGCACGGGCTGGCAGCCCTGGGGCGGCTGGGACCCAGAGTCCCTTGTTCTAAACACTCCAAACACACTGCCATCAGCAGCCGCTTGTATGAAGGCTCTGCTGTACTCAGCACCTCAACCAGAGAAGGCCAGAGGCCCCTCAACACTGTGCTTCACTGCAGGATCTGACAACTTGCACTGCAGGAAATTCAACAGTGAAATCAGTAATAAACTTCCAGCAGTCTGCTCCACTCAGTTTGAACAAATTTCCTTAAGATCCGTGAGGAAATTATTGGTGTTCATATGTGTTTGTTGCAATACTTTCTGTATATTACTACATTTATGGTGGAACACCTGGTGATCTCTCATAAAAAGATGTATAATTCATATTCAAGTGTATATTTATCTAAAACTATCTAACTTGAACATCAGTGAAAACAAAACTCCAGATTACGTAGACCTGTACATTTGTCAGGTATCAAATGGCAGCAGATATGTCTGTCTGACACTCAAACTTAAACTATTATTTTTGGATTATCCGATTGAGAATAGCAGTATCACCAGATGTTTCATCCACTTCGCTCCTTAAGAAGTGTTAACGCTTGAAGCATCATTAGGTTTAGTTTGCAGAGTTCTGACAATGACGAGCAAGAAAGTTTGGAAAACATTTAAAGTAACTTTCATCTCATTCGTTCTACCGGACCCCAGCTTTAAATGCTGACATCAAATTTTCACATTACAGTCACTGACAGATACTAACATCAATTGCAATAATTTAGACACAACGAACAGCCACAGGAAGTGTAGAGAGTGTACCTTTGAGTGCACTCTGGGGCATCCTGTAGACCTCTCTACCTGCCGGAGCTCCCAGCAAGCAGTCCAGCCCCATAAGCAGCAGTGATATCAGCAGCAGCATGGTGTCAGAACATCAGACCTCCACTCCACAGTGACAACAAGCAGGCAGGCAGGAGACACGCGGGACCAGTGAAGAGGATGCAGAGGTGCTGGAGATGAGGCTCGTCTGCAGAGTTTCCACGTCCTCGTTGTGTGGCGGCTCTATGCGATCACTAACTGTCTCCCTCCTCCTGACTCTCTGAGCTCTCTCCCACACTGTGGTGCAGGGCATCTGTCTGTAAGTTTACTTAGAGGAACAATAGGTGCGTGGAGTGCTCCCTGGTATATATAGAGTCCCCAGGGGAACACCAGCAAGAGGGAGGGGTAGGAGGATAGGAAAGAGAGAGGGAGAGGGAGGGAGAAATGCTCCCATGGCCAATACACAAACAGATGAATTCATTAAGATTGTGACAGCAAATCGGGCGCAACTTGCCAAGGCTGGACATTACAAAGAGGTTTGGTTCTATGAAAGGAGACAGAGGGAGGGAGAGAGAGATACAGCTAGGGAGGGGGGAGAAGGGGAAAGCAGAGGGATTGGCTGGGCGGCAGGGAAGGGGGTGTTGTTTGAATTAATTAATGTGAAAGGAAGAGGGAGAAAGTTATGCAGATAAGGATATGTGCTGATGTGACACTGGAGTAGAGGAATGCAGAGCGGGAGAAACGTTGACAAGCGTCCGAACTGAAAGTCACAGCGTGAGCGGAGCGAGCAGGAGACAGAGGGAGGTTGAGTGACAGAGTGTGAGAGAGCAGGAGCGAGGGAGAGGGAAGTGTCTGCCATTCTCCATGCCCGTCAAAGAGGGCATTGTCCCCGGCGTCCCTCTGAGGATGCCCACATCAAAGCCGTCCCCCGGGCATCACTTGGCTGCCGCTTCCATTGATCACTTACAGTCTTTTATCCCCCCCATTAAAATATTGTCAGTTCACATCACTTTTGTCTTTCTCTGCTGAACTCTGCTTTTGTTACATAAAGATACAGTAAAAGAGTGTTTCTGAACACAATGTATTTTTAAAGTCCGGATGAAATTATACAGTGTAGCATATTATAACATTGTTTTGTTGTAACATTTGTTGATGTTTTAAGTGTTTTGGATGTCTCCTGGCACAGCAAACATACTGACATTTACAGAGGAAATATATAGTATATCATCCTAATACTTCACATTTATAATGTTTTTCTTTTAAAAGTGAAAATGTCTTCTTAAAAATCAAAATGTTGGATGCTGCAGAGGTTTGAGCACCAAAATAATAAAGTGATGGACATTTTCATTTGTAATAATATAAGATTGAAGGAAGGTTAATGCACGTTAAAACTAGGATCTCTGATAAAGTGAAAAACTTTCTGCCAATTTAAATCTCAATGCTTACAGTCTGCATGTACTTTTAACAACTGTAAATTAAAAAAAAAAAGAGTGTAATTCAATGAATAATTTAAATTTTTGCAGAGTGGTTACTTGGTAAAAACAACTTGGTTAAAAACAAAATGTTCTGTACATTCACAGCCCAACAGACAGTCTGGATGGACACAGAATGAAAGTCTGTGCAGACCACTAACCCAAAGGAGGAGGACAAATTGGAGTCAACTCTGAGCCAACTAACTGGCTGAACGATAAAAAGAGCGGCGGCTGAATCTAGCAGGGCATTATCAAAGAGAGCCGTCCACTGCTGCCACAAGCCAGCTCTGACAGCAGAGTACACACACTGGCAACAACACGCTGTATGTGTTAGTGTGTGACTGTGTGTTTATGTTTCAAAGTTTCTTCTGCCAGCTTTTGTACATTCAGATACTTTGATGGTGTAAAACATGAAGGAGTCGTACATGTACAAGGATGAAAAACAAATACAGGCATTAGAAACAGGATCCCAGAGTTTGAGTTACTATAAAAATAAAGTGTCTTAATTTCCAAACCTTCTTTTCAGACATTTGTTAGTGTGTTGTAGTTGTGTACATTGTGCCCCAGCCCCCTCCATGCACCCGTGCGGCACAATGGCCCTGAGATCTGAGAGCCGGCTCAGGCAGATCAGAGCAGGAACGGCATTGGACAAATAGGCGGCACTCTTTCATTCCTTCCTTCCCTCCATCCATTTGTCTTTGATGTCCTTTGATTAATTTGCCTTCTGCTCACTCTTCCTTCATCCATCCACCAACCAAGCACAGAGCCGTCTCTTTTTCTTCTGCCGCCTTGTCTCTAAATCCACAGTTATTAACAGGTTGTAAAAGTCAAAGTTCATCTAGGATGGTATGGGAAGTTCTTGTATTGTGGGTTTGTATTTTGTTTATATTTTCTAATCAAGGTACATTATGTACTGGTGCAGGAAGAACCACCTCATGCTGTCTGATGTTATTTTATCTTAATGAAACAGAGTGAAACTCCTTTTAGAAATGAACATTTAATAACATAAAAAAAAACCTTTGCCATTTTTATACGCCTTTGATATTTGAATTTCTCCAACACAAACTAACTCTTTCTAATTCAAATCCCACACAGAGAGCTGTTACATGTATAAAAAACACTTTAAAGTATGTGCACTACACATTTACAGTGTTACTGTTTATTTGTTGGACTTCATAGTACTATATAATCCCTGTGGAGTACTTCTCAGAGTGCATCTTACTTGTGTTTCCTACATTTTCTAAAAGTAGAATGACAGGCAGAGCTGTTAGCGATCAGGCTCCCAGTTTGTATTCAGGCGGCAGACACTCTCTCTACTTTTAACATCAGGCTTAAAACTTTCATTTCTGATAAACAGTGAGAGCGTTATACTGATCCATCCGTTGACTGTGCTGCTGTTCTGCTGCAGGATGTCCCATGATGCTCTGGGTACTCCTCCTCTGCTCACTTCTATATCTTCTCTAGTTCTCTGTCTCTTCTTGTACTTCTCTGCAGGTAACTCTGGCTTCAGAGCTGCATGTTTCAGACCTGGGGAGCTGCATGTTTCTGATTTGCAGTAACTGTCAAACCCACCCAGTGTTTATTTCTCATTGTTTCTAATGCTTCTCTTTTAGAGCAGGTGCTTTGGGTGCAGATTTCTGCCTGTTGGAAGTGGAATTGTTTGGTTTCTCTTCAGATATTGATAATACCCATCCATCCATCCATCCATCCATCCATCCAACCATCCATCCATCTTCTTCCGATTATCCGGGGTTGGGTCATGGCGGCAAAAGCCTGAGCAGGCCAGCCAAGACAGATGGTCTCTCCAGCCTGTCCTGGGTCTTCCCCGGGGTCCCCTACCAGTGGGACATGCCCTGAACACCTCACCACCTAATCCTAATTCGAGCCAATTGGTAATATCACAAGACAAAAAGTGCCTTAGAATTAAAATGGAAATTCAAATTCTGGTGCATCAAGTCAAAATAAACTTGTCAGCCTTCCCAGTACATGGAGGCACTATGACAGCCTAAGAATGGTTTATACCTAAGATAATTTAGTTTTTAGGCCCAAGTGGCACCTCAGCATTGGTTACTTAAAAGTCTATGTATGAAGTACAAACTAAAATGTATAAATATGTCCACTACTTTTTTGTTTGTTTGTATTTTGTAGGAAATTTTAGAGGTGTGCTTGTGTTTGGTAGCTAGTACGGATAAATTCATGTTAATGCATCATCATCATCAACAGTTCAGAAGTGATTTGCTGTGATTTGCACCGGCTACTCTATGGCTGGCTGCTTGAGCAGGTTACATAAAGAAAACACACAATGCCCAGCACAAACTCACACCACAATGAGAACCTTAACAACAATCGTGTTGAATAACACCCAGGTATTGTGTTCAGTTATGAAACCATTTCTCCCATTGTCTCAGGCAGAAAACAATTGAAATCTAGGTCAGTGGGGTACGCAAGGGAGAAGAGGTTCCCAACATTTCAGCACAGACAGACACTTGAACCCCATGACAATAGTCAAGCCAAAGCAACTCGTCTGCACAGGCCTGTATTGGGCCATTGTTAGACATGTTGTTAATTAGATCTATTATGACCTCAACAATCACATTAACTGCCATTAAATGCACATTAACCACCAACTGTTCAATAATGGAAAATCCAATTTACCTTAATGAATTGAGAATGATAACATGGTTGATTAGGTTTATGTGAAAACACTGCTCAGATCATTTTTTTATCCTGATAATGATTAAACTGCACAGGCTCTTGATTTTGTCGAGAAATGTCAAAGTGCTGAAGGAAATGTGATCAACAATAGGAGACAAGTGTTGGAACAACTGTACATTAAATTCAAGTTTTCCAGAGGTCAATAGCAGTTAATATGTGACTGGTTGTTTTATAATATCTTTGACCTTGGAGTGTAGATATTGAGTTGAGCTGAGAGATGTAAAGCCAGTAAAAACTATTCACCTGCTGGAGCTAAACACAAAGGTCTTTGCATCCGAAGGAAAAATAAATAAAATCAGATTTAGTCTTTTTTTATTTGTTACTTTAATAAGTTAACTATCACTTTTTATTAGAGAAAATGACTGAAAATGAAAAAACTCCTTTGTCAGCACAGTGCTGCAGTGAGGCATTAGTGATACAATAAAGATGTGGCAAGAAAAGATGTTCAGTAGGTGTTGCTTTCAATTGTCCAACTCTCATGAGCAGGCATCAACAAGCTATCAAACACTGGTGATATTCATAACAACCTTCAGATGTATTGAATGTAAGACAAACTAAGGGATGAATGTATTTTAATTGTATCTCTATTTTTTTTACTTTTATTTTCATTTCTTTCTTATTTTATGTATACTATTGTGTGTTATTTGATGAGTTTTCTATTCATTTATTTATTTTAATTCACTCCTGGGACTCCACTGGGCCTGTCCTCCACAGAGTTTGGTCGTCTGAAGGGTGAGACATGTTAAAAGACAGTTTTGGTAGGTTCAGAGGGTCTGTTGTTTCTTTGTCATCAGAATCTGAGAGGTAGTTAGTTATGATAAGTAGTAGTCAGAGGATAAGTAGGTCCTCTAAGAGTTAGAGTTAAGGACAGTGTGTGATGATTTGCATCTTACTACATGCAGTAAAGACAAACTATGACTGGAGAAATGTGGAAAAGACATAGACCAAGATGTCCACAGAGACCTAAATATTATGAAATGAAAAATAAATATAGTGAAAGGAGTGTTGAACCTGCACAGACATGGAAAGCTGTTCATGGATTCCCTGCTGAAAGTGAAACGGTATTTTAACTTTTTTATATTCTATTTTATTCCATGCAGTTGACATTATTCTACTTTAATTTTCATTTCTTTCATTTTATCATTGTGAAGTAGTTTGTGCTGCATTCCTGTATGAAAAGTGTTATACAAATAATGCTAATTATTATTGTTATGATGAAGAAGAAAAAGAAGAAGAAGAAGAAGAAGAAGAAGAAGAAGAAGAAGAACAAGAACAAGAAGAACAAGAAGACGAAGTAGATATGCTGAAATCATATTACGTGATGTAATTATGCATAATGCCATCTTTATAGCCAGGTGAAATCTCTTAAAAGAAGAAACATAATCTAGATGTAATAGTAATCTAACAGGGTCATTACAATATTCAAACTACCAGTTGAATATAGTCAGACCCCTGGCTGTCTGGAAAAGGGGGAGGTGAGTCCAGTTCAATATAAAACAGTGCCGTTGATTTGAAAAGACTGACATCTAGTGTCACAGTGCAGAAACTTCTTCTATGAGGCCTGTAGCTGCAGTATACTCTGCTACACTTTAATGTTAAAAAATTATAGTTTACATTAGCGCATGACTACATAGATGTTAAATAAAGACAGTAAGTTTCTTACTGTCTTTATTACACATTACACATACTGACATCTGGCTGCTTCTGCTGCATCAGTTAAGATCTAATCAGCTGTTTATGCAGCTTAAACTCCACATATTTAAAGTATATTTTACTTAACAGTAACTGCTGTAGGATTTCATGATGGTGATTTCCCACCAAACCCGTAAGTTGTAGCATTTACTATCTATCAAGACAGTCACCAAGTACTATGTGTTTTAAAAATATACTGTGGTTTTACAGTATTTTATTTATAAAGAACAGTTAAATAATGTAACTGATAATTGGAAGTAATAGTAAACAGAAACACATGTGTAGCCCAGGAAAACATTAAGACAAGTGGTGTAGTCTAGTTCATTGTGGTGGGTATACTCTGATTTTTCCAATCCCAGCCTCGTACACCCTCATCCTGAAGCAACATCTGGCCCACAGCAGCCCTCCCAGAGCAGTAGCTGCTCTAAAACAGCCCCACATAAGAACCACCATGCTCATTAATGCATTAAGTATGCAACCACACATAACTGTGATCATAAAGGACTGGTTATGTATTATCTAAATGTAAACAATACAAGATGTATAACAGTCATTAACAGCTGGACATTAATTAACCACTGAACAGCCAGTGACAAGACAAGACAAATAAGTTTCAAATAAAGAAAAATTCATGAATAAATAAATAACAATATACTTCTATAAATAAAATTTCAGCAATCAACTGCAAAAAGTCATGTAAACAACACAAATAAACTTTTCTGAAGCTTGAAAAGTCGCGTTTAACCAGCTTTGTATCATTACAACATCAGTAGAAAAATGTAAACAGTCTGTAAACAGTCCTGCACAAACTCTCTTCAGTCATCGGGCTCCCTAAAGCTAGTGTTAGCTGCAGCTGTAATGTCCCCAAAGCAGCAGTAGTAACAGGGCAGAAGCAGGCTTACTGAAACACTGACACTGCCTCATTTGGTACTATCCCTGTACCAAGTCAAGTTATCAACATTGGGTCTGAAGCCTCTATTGAAGCTTTTCCGCTGGTACCTACTCGGCCATGGCTCGACTCAACTCTGCTCGCCTCGCCACGCCTCGGCTCGACTCGCTTCGGTTGTGTTTCTGATACAGAAAACAGTCCCTTTTCCGTGTAGCCATGAGGCGAAGTTGATGAAGTAATCTTCAGAATTCTACTGTTGTGACGTCACAGAAAGCAGCTTGAAGAGTGTTTCAGACGAGAAATTAGTTATTTTTACTTCAAATTATGTTGCTGCGCAGTGAGGCAATGACGACAGGGAAACATTAGTACCCGCAAGCTACCAGTCTGCATAGTCAGCATAACAAGTTTCTACTATATGGGGAAAACACTAAATAGATCGGTTCAATATACAAAAACAGCGTTTTACTTCAACGTTAAAATTATATTTAATAACGTCAGCTGAAAAAAACGTGAGCTCTGACCATAGACTGTATAATCTTTATATACAGTCTATGGCTCTGACCACCCTGTCGGTCGAACAGCTGACGGAGGTTGTAGCTAGAGCTCATATCTCCGAAAACATCGGAGCACATTTTTAACCAGGCTCTAACTTGAAAACAACTCATTTCAAAAGGCGAGGAGGTACCAGTGGAAAAGCACCATATGGTCCAAAAGTGGTCGCTTCATACCACAGAAAATGAACGGGAAAGTGAGAGTTAGGTCACAAAACCATGCTGATGTGTATTTTTGTGCATTTTTCAGTGGTTATACAGAAATTCTGGACCATTTCTTGTAGGTATACGGTGTATACCTGCGTATCACGTAGACTACACCACTGCCTATATGTGCAAACCAGTTATTGGTTTATTTTGTACTAAGTGTTTGGAAACCAGGACAAATTATGTGCAAAATTTTCCTACAGATGCAGGTTCAAGTTAAGCACAAGCAAAAGAGCAACAACAACAACATTCATAATAATACCAATAGTAATAATTTTGTTTTACATTGAATCTATAGAAACTTGACCTTCAGTGTCACACTTTTCTGTTTATGCTGCTATGGGTGTTTTTGACATATTAATCATCTGAGTCCAACAACTCTAAACTAAGCTTTCTTTGCAAATAATGAATTTGGTTTTGAATGGATAAACCTAACATTTAGAAATGTTTGCAAATGCAATAAAAACAGAGACCTTAATGTACAGCACAGACCTGGGTCTCATTGACTGTGTAGTAACAAATGTCACCAAGTTGTAAGTTGTCATATTGCCACCCTATGGCAACAAAGGTTATGTCATCATGGCATGAAATAGACTGCTTTCAAGAACTTGTTAAATAAAAACTCACACAAAATCTAAATCATTCTTTATTTCATAATTCAAAGAAGTTCCTGGTTGATTCTGACCTTATTTATCTTACCATCTCAGTCTCTTTGGTGGATGAAGAATTTGGCTACTTCAACATGTTTGGTGAATGCATTCATTACTCAAGAGATGGAATGCTGTGTTTATTGGTTTTAATGGTTCATTAAACTCTAAAGCAAAGTCCACACTCAAACCTTCATTCAAACGCTCTCTGAGAACATGTTCCTCTAGCCCACACAAAAGGCAAGCTTAAGAATCCAAATTTCAGCACATATACTGTATCTTTGTACAACAATTTTACATTGTTGAGAGTTTTCAGCTTTCAAACAGTTTTTTGAAGGCTGAGCCGATCTCCTGGATCATGTCTGTGGTGGTGGTGGACCTGCCGTGCCGCTGGAATGCTTGATTGTTGCACTGTCTGGTGAGAGAACAGGCACCGAACGCTGCAACCATCGATGGATTCACACTGAACGAGAACAAAAGTAGAGGATTAGAAAACACAGAGACACACATACACTAACTAGATTTTTTTTTTTTTTTGCAGGCATCATATAAGACAAAGAAAAACAAGTAATGGGCTTTTCAGTCCTTTTGTACAAAGTCAGTACAAACCATAGACTGTATGTAGAATGAACAAAGCTAACATGACCCGTTGGTTTGTGGACTCACATTTTAAAATCAGGAGTTTGACAACTTCAAGTCGCCCTGTCGGTTGTTTGGAGTCAGATGTGACCATATTTGGATATGAAGGGAGGAGTGAGGTGGCAGGTATGACCCTTGAAGCCAAGGTCACTGCCCAATGTGTATGAGACTCGAGTTCAGATCTAGTCTCATTGGAGATCTGACCTGTCAATCAAACTAACTACACCCCATTTCTTCCTCTTTTTGAAGCCTAATAACTACTTTAACTAAAGCCATCAGAATAACTTGTGGAAAAAGTATTTCATGATTGAAAAAGACCATTTTTGAAATTAATCCAATTGAAGCCATCGTCTAGTGTCCGTCAGGGGTATTATACTTTTTGAATTTCCACATTGACCTCACTTTTGAGTTGTTTTGTCCACTCACTGGACACTGTCACTGCTGCTAGCAACTGTTGCATTAGAATTAGGTAAAGCCTTTGATTGTCCACCAACGTTATTCTTTTACTGATCTCTCCATTTGCTTGATTTATTGCTTTAACTGCCTTTAAAGTTATGCCTGCTTTCTTACATTGTTGTATTCCTCCTTTTTGCACTTATTCCTGTTGACTTGCATTGTTTTTATGTTTATGTTCTAGATATTAGAATTACTGCATTACAACAAAGTACTGTGACATGTGACATGTAACTTGGAAGTAATCACAAAATGCAATGCCAATAAATGAATGTACATCCCAACTGGTTTCATTCATACTTTGTTCAGTATAAAACAGATATCAAATAAAATAAAACAAAAATGCCACTGGTGCCTTCACCTTTTGACCATCCCTGCTGAGGATGCAGCATATGCCCAGTGTGCCAGCACTCCCATAGAACCAGACAGGAGATCACCCTGTCCACCACATCTTCTCCCGCTGCCCTCCACACTACAGCTGTACACTGAATAACACAAATTTTACATGAGCTTCAAATGACCTCAGAATAAATATACAAGTACAGATTTCTATCAGTGGAAAAGGTTCACAATCAAGTTTGAGAAAGTTGTTTGATACGAACATTTACTGCCATCTGTGATGAGATCCTGTTCGCCCTTTAGCACCACAGTGAGGTTGCCCATAGCTACGCTGAGCTGCATAACGCTGCGCTGATAATCACTGCTGTCCATGGGCTCATGGTGCTGAAACAGCGACACACACAAGACCAAATCCACACACATTATCATACAGAATCACTTGAAGCCTGACTGAACTCTGCCAGGTGACCCACCAGTGCTTCGAACAGTCGGGTGAACTCCATGAAGTTCGGTGTGAGGATACCCTTCTGGTACCCTTGAATAACAGATGGTTGCTGTGTAACGAGCCATAATCCGTCCTGGTGAAAACAAGCAAACCACACACACACAGGCTGTGTGACTTTGCAAATAAAAGTCCATCTGTTCAACAGCTGGAATTCAATTTTATCAAGACTTACTGCATCAATGACGACAGGGATGTCTCTTGCTTTAGACTTCTCAATCACCTCCTGAAAGAGAGAGACAGCACAGAGACATATTAAAGTGAGACTGGCCATAGTAATGTTCTCTGAAGGCTGCACTAAAATTAAATCTTTATGCAACAATTTATTACTCTAAAGTCACTAGTTTCACCTCCACAACAGAACTGAGCTACTATCTTCAATTTTTTTTCTAAATGTCACCTTAGAACCAACATATGTGTTGTTTCAGGCAAAGTTGGAAACAAAATCTTTACTTATTTGTTTTGCATTGTTACAAGACTACATCTGTAGCCACATTTTCATACATATAAATTTATTTTTCAGTCACAAACACATCAAGTTTAATTTCATCTGTGTATTCTATCCACAGACTGTATATAGAACTGGACGAAGCAACAGGGTCTCAAAAATGAGGCTAATGTGGAGATGCAAAATGGTTAATTTTGCATTTCTAAAATATCTACTAGCAGATACTAAGCTTCAAAAATAATAAGATTTGAGGGCGTGGTTAATGTGCTCCAATGAGATCAGCTTTGATCTCGAGTCTCATACACATTGAGCAGTGCTGTTAAGTTCAATGGTCAGACCCGCCTCCTCACTCCTTCCTTCATATCCAAATATGGTCACTTATGGCTCCAAACAACCAACATGGTGACATCCAAATGCTTAACTGCTGGATTCAAAATGTGAGCCCACAAACCAACAGGTGACATCACGTTAGCTTCTTTGATTCTACATACAGTCCATGATTCTATCCACTGCTAAAAATATTACCGGTACAGTTTTCTTTCAAACAAAAGTGAATATGTTTACGTGCCTTGGCTGTTTTCAGTAACAAGTCTTCTCTCCCTAGACCTGGTCCCACCACAAGGCCGTGCAGTCTTGGAAGCCATTTCTCTATTTCTTCTACTGCATTAGGACTGTCCCTTGATATGTACACACAAATAAAAAAAACACACAATTGTTAGACATGCTTGAATGCATTTAACTCATTGTCTGTTTCTTCATGTTGTTCGCATAAATTATTCTGGTTTGCAAAGATGAAAAAGTGTCATGAATCAGCAGAGACCTGTGAAAGTCACTGTCGCTCAAAATAGCTGTTTGTTCTATGTAATCTATTTCTGCGCCAGTACAGTTCAGCAACACCACAAACTGCAGCATCCAAAATAATCTTACAGCTGATCTGAAACATGAACTGAACACAAACCTCAGTGAAGGTAGTTCTTCAGTTGTTGTCAGGTTAAGAAAGGTCACTCAACGCATTTATGCAGCAGACATTTTGCAATATTGTGACTGAACCTGTGAAACTGTGCTGGTTTACTGGGAGAGTTAATAGAACTAACAATGTGATTTACTGCTGCTTTTCCTTCTATGACAAGTTAATAAGGAGTTCTGCTCATTTGCAGGACCCTGGAACGACAGCCCTGATCACACTTGGTTTTAACTTGTGTCTGCAGCGATCAGATCACTTGTGGACAGCTAAATACAAGTGTGACACCCACCACAACACATTAAGATCCGATCCCTCAATCCACATGCAGAGGACAGATGTGACTACATATCTTTTGTAGTGTAAACATGAATGTGTCCTGATTTGTTCCCAACAAGGATGTGGCAGAATTCAACTGCTTTTCTTGGGTTTAGTCTCCTTCATCTGGCTCTTTGCTCATTTGCAACCAGTAAACAATTGTGTCCTATCATCTGGAACCGTTGGAAAGACCCATAAATATATATAATGGGTTTTCAATGATTTTACCTTTGCCACCTTTTAAACTAACTTTTTTATAAAAGTTGGCGGTCTTCTGGCGAGTTACGTGATAACTGTGCAGGCCCCAACGTTGCCATAGTGACATCTAAACACATGTGGTCAACGGGATGGTTTGGAGACATGATAAATAAAGGTGTGAACAAAGATGGCTGTCCACTTGGGATCCGATCACCAGAAACACATTGTGAAAAGGGCTTAACTCGCCTAAAGAGAATGAGGTCTTATTAATTAAAGTTAAAAACTGCCTGTGAATGTGCAGCCCTGACAAGCTAAGATGTTAATTAGATGATTAGATTAGATGAGGTCTACCTGTCACTTTGTAACCTAACAAAGGGAGATTTCACACTTGTTTATAATCACTCCAATTCAGGAGATGTAATGATCATTATGATTCTTCCTCCAAGCACAATCAGTGATCAGTGTGTTTATGGATTGTTTTAACATCGTCATGGTAGCTGTTCGTCAGCTTCAAGTGCAGTAAAGTGAACAATACCATGACTCAACAGTCATATTGATTTTCAGGGCAGACTCTTTTTTTAAATCTTACGCACAGAAGCCACATTTTAAACTCTGAGAGAGCACAACAGATGCATATCTTTCCACTGATTATAAAATCACTACGAGAAAACACAGAGATGATTATAACCACTTGTAAATTTCAATACAAGTAGACTAATTATAAGAAATTAAAATACACTTTACACTGTATCATACCCGTGAGTGTTATTATAAAACCACAATACATTACAATTGTTTACAACTCCCTTAATTGATTTTTAAAGAGCTTTTCAGCTAAAATATGACTTTCCTTAATAACATTACTCTATCTGTATATACAAATACACTAGCATTTTAGTACACAAATACACACCATTCCCCTCTCAGTGATCACACAGCTGTTCAACATGATATTAAGCTAATGTTTACTTACAGAACTGGATGCACTATGAGTTCAGGGCTGTAAGATTTGATGACAGTCGCAGCGTCTTTGGTGCAGAACACGTGGGACAAGTCGGCCCCCTGGAGACGAGAAGGAGACGTCATGACCCAACCACAACAAGAGTTAATTCTGTAATTGTTGATCAGAGTTACTGCTCACCGCTTTCAACGCAGAGATGGCAGCAAAGTACGGAGCTCCAGTGTAGCTTTAGAGGATGGAGAAGAAAAGAGTTGGGTCAAAATACTGCCTACAGTAACAAATCCCATTTTTGAGGAGTTGGTGTTTGTGTGACATACTCTTGGCATCCTCCAATGATCCCGATGCGACCATCTTGTCCCTTGTGCTTTTTGGATGTCAGTGGAGGGACTATGCTCTTTACTACTGAGAGGATGTCATCATCCATGCCTCTGTGTGATGTGGACCCCAAACTGTAGTAGCGTTCAAACACTGAGGAAATAAACAAAGTCAGAACTGAGTTTGTGTCAATTCCTTTTTCCAGAAATCTTTCACAGACACTGGGTCAATAAACAGAAAACAGAATCTAATCTAATCTCATTCGCCTTTAATTTTCTCGTCACACTTTCCACCTCGAGGCTTCACTCATGACACGAGAACTAATACCTAACGTCTGAGGATCTGTGCTCAACGGTTGTCTCTGTTGGGGGAAACAGTCTGTCTGAGGTGAAGGCCGTCTGAGGTGACCAGACTGGCCATGCGTATGTGACGCGGAGGCGCTGGAGATGACGGGAGCGCGAGCGAGAGGGGCTGCCTTGGGTGGAGTGGGAGCAGAGCTGGGTGTCGAAGAGGAGATGCTGGAGAACATCTGACCGAGCATCTGAAGCATGTGCAGCTCCCTGGTGTGCTCGGCTTCCCGGCGGCGGTCTTCTGCTTGCAGGCGCTGCTCCTCGATGCGGTAGAAGTTGTCCTCGGCTTGGGCGCTCTGCTCCAGGAACTGCTCCATCAGTTTCTCCATGGGGAAGTTGGCGCGCCGCTTCCTGGGACGTCTGGGCGTCCTGGCTGACAGATTACCCGCCGACTGGCTGCTGTTATGCGGTCTTGCAGAAGTGTCTGGAGTGGAGATGAGAGGATTAGAAATTGTGAAAAGATGAATGAATGAATGAATGAATGAATGTGGATAATGAATGTGGATAA
>OOFC01043106.1:0-16975 GCA_900323345.1 Pseudochromis fuscus
CTATAAGGCGCATCGGATTATAAGGCGCACCTTCAATGAATGGCCTATTTTAAAACTGTTTTCATATATAAGGTGCACCACATTATAAGGTGCATAGAATAGAACAGTCAGATAAGTCAGTCAGTCAAACTTTATTCATAGAAAACAAACCAACGTTCTGACAACTCCGTTCACTCCAAAACAAGCTAGTACATTCACAATACGGTACCGTACGTATCGGTAGCCCTTACCGGTATTTGCGCCGCCTTCGTTGAAAACAATGTATTTCCACCTCCATTTGTCACAGTTCAAAGTTACATGAACAGCTGTTTTATTTTTTCTCCGAGGTAACGTCAGTGACATAGTATTATCTTTTACCAACAGCAAGGTACAACAGGTAGTGCAACTTTTTATCACCTAGTTAGTGCATCACAAACGTGGAGGGAACTTTTCCCTGGTTCAGTAAACACGTAAAAGAAACAGTCTGATACCGCTACGGTAAATCAAACGTTAGTGCAATCACGATATACGCCCCCTGACTACGACAGCCATAATTAACCAATATTGATCCATATATAAGGCGCATCGGATTATAAGGCGCAGTGTCAGTTTTTGAGAAAATTAAAGGCTTTTAGGTGGAGCTTATAGTGCGGAAAATACAGTAATACTACTGCAAGGCCACAGGTTTTCTCATTAATTTGATTGAATTTATCCAAAAACATGACTAATATGAGCCTTGTACAAATAAAACTTCCTAAGATAAACTACAATTTCTGGGGATAATCTAGCTTTGGATTATCATTGTTTCTGACATGAACTCAGCCACAATAAATACATGTTATTCTATAATAAATAAAAATGTTTGTCATCATTGGTTGCAGGTTTAACCCTGTAAAGCCTGAACTATGAAGTAATTTCCAGAAAATTATTTATTTTATTTTTTTTAAATCTGAGTTTTTATTCAACCTTCTGACAAAAAATAAATAAAAAGAAGAATAAAATAGAGACAGAGAGAGATTTTTTTATTTCATTTATTTTTTAAAATGTATTTATTTTTTCATAAATTCACAAACATATCACACTGATGATATAGAAGTCTCACAAACTTATGTATCAAATATGATACATTTAGCATTAAAGGGTTAAAGATCAGACTGTCTGCAGTGATGACTAATCTTAAAATCAAATCACATAATACATCAGGACCAAGGTAGAATTGCAACACAGAACATAAGTCATTTGTACAAACAGTTGATTATGACTTAGTCCACTTACAGTTAATTATTCTAATGAGCGTATGTATTATGGCAGGCACAGAGAAGGAAGAGAGGTGATGTGGTTATGGATAGGTGAAGTCCCACCCCTTCCTGTGGACCATCTTTGGAAAGAATACAGTCAGGCTTTGTTGAGCCACATATTCTGCACAGGGAAGAGGTCGGGGTGGATGGATGGTTCTACAAGGTGCAGAACACTGAACTTTAACATGGGAGACCACTGTTCTGCCTTTTTAAATGTGCAGCAAACCTAACGTAACAAATTTTTTGTCTCTGCTTAACCAGATGCAAAAAATATAATGTCCTCAAATTATATACTATAATGATTTAGTAATTGCGGGTGTGGGTTGTATTCAGAGGCTTGGGACAAGGACCCTATACATCTATTTATTCAGGATGGATGGGCCACGTGGCCAAGTAGCATGTTTTTGTCCTGGGACTTCACAGCAGGTTTACACAGCCAGGCCGACTCCTTTAAAATAACGTCACAAAGATTTCTTATTTCATATTCCTAACAAAATGCTACCATTCACACTCTACTTTAGAACTACCTCACCCTCCTGGATGATGAAGATCACACACTGGAAAACCTGAAGATCCCTGATGAGCAGCAGCTAGTTATTGAAGGTATTTAAGAGCCTCCCTTTCTCTTATTCCATCCCTCTCTCCAGATTTAACAAACTTCTAATTAGACTCATTACAATGCTGTAACCTGCAGCAGATATGTTCACTGGTAACAGGTGATTCTGAACAATCGTGCCTGAACTGGTTTAACTGCAGAAATCTTCTTCCTCCACAGTCAGGAACAAAGACATGAGCTGGCCTGAGGAAATGTCTTTCATTGCCAACAGCAGTAAGATGGACAGACACAAAGGTGAGCTGGAGGAGCAGCTGTGCACTGGGACACAGTTTACATGCTCTGTTAGGTGGATACTACAGACACAAGTGGAATTTTTCAATCATCACACATTTATTCATTGTTGAGTGGGAGGAAATGGGTGTCACCAAAAATATAGTGATCTAAATGTGGTCTGTGGGCTGGTAAATGGTCATATTTATTTAGGGTGACAAGGAGAGGGAGATGGGGAGTGTTTGAGCATACAGGACTGCTTGATACAAAATCCATCCTACCGTTTATTGTTTTTGTGCTTTTTGGGTTGTTGGGGTTTTTTTGGTGCATTTTCAACTTGCCTGTTCAAAAAAAACACAACTATTCTCACACTCCACAGACATTCTCACAGACAACAACAAATCACTGTTTTAAGTATTTGTCATTTAGTTTTATGAAGGTTCAGTTTCAGGTAAACTTCTCTGTACCTGTGTTAGTTTACATTTTACAGTACATTGTATTGTCCTTTCAGGTTGAGGTCTTTTTTATGTGGAAGAGAGTAAATATTTTTCATCCAAATGGTTACAGAGAAGGATTTAAAGATTCAGGAAATACCTTCACAACAGTGGCAAGTTATTAAGAGTTTCCAAGATACACAGGGATTTTGTTTTTCTGAAATAACAGATACTATATAATGCAATAGGGCTGTAGTACTCAGGTTTGAATGCATTAGCCATCAGTATCACATAATACAACTGCTGTAGGTGCTGATCTGACTTGTTATGCTCACATGTTTTTCCTGTAAACCTGACCAGTATGTCCTTGTTTTCCAACCCAGTCCCCACAGAGAAAGGAGCCACAGGCCTCAGCAACCTCGGCAACACATGCTTCATGAACTCCAGCATCCAGTGCGTGAGCAACACCAAGCCTCTCACAGACTACTTCATCTCAGGGAGACACCTCTACGAGCTCAACAGGTGCTGTTTAAAGTGTATCCCTCTGATCGTAATGTTCCCACCGTCATTCTGATTCTGAGTCTTCATCATGTTAACTGACTTGTGTCGGTGCATCGACAGAACAAACCCCATCGGGATGCGAGGTCACATGGCCAAGTGTTACGGAGACCTGGTGATGGAGCTGTGGAGCGGGACGCAGAAAAACGTGGCTCCACTCAAACTCAGGGTAACTAACTTTTATTTTATTTGAATGTGCAACAGAAACTACATTCACAATTCTTTTACGTGTCATAAAATTGCAGTTTGTGACGTCTTTGTTTCCTCTCTAGTGGACGATAGCAAAGTACGCTCCACGCTTCAATGGCTTCCAGCAGCAGGACTCCCAGGAGCTGCTGGCCTTCCTGCTGGATGGCCTGCACGAAGATCTAAACCGTGTCCACGAGAAGCCCTACGTGGAGCTGAAGGACAGCGATGGCCGGCCCGACTGGGAGGTTGCCTCTGAGGTCAGATTTTCTACCGCTGTGAAATGAAATGAACGCCATATGTCTCTGTCCGGTAATGATGTGAGACTCGCTGGCTCACGCTGATCATCCCAGCTGAGATTTGACAGGAGGAGAGCGCAGGGAGAGATGATCGCTGTCAAAGTTTGTACTCCATGTCAGAGCCATAACTCACTCACATCTGAGGACACACACAGGACGATGTGTATTTTTAGATACACACTCCAGGAATATTATTATATCCAGAGTCACTTACAGGTAGAGCCCCATAATCTTCCTTAAAATTATTTACAAACTCAAGAAAGAAATTTGAATCAGTCACACACCACAGATGCTGCCGGTAGGGAGGGTATGCCTCACGCACATACTCGAGAGGAGGAGGAGGCTGAGATGCTCTTCAAAGCTCCACACTTTGAGGATCCATTAATTTGATGATCTGTCATATTATGTCTTGCTGCACCACAAATCCTATTTGAGTTGTCTGTAGATGGAACCAGAGATATTCTGACATCTGTCTGTTGTGTTTGAGTTCCTGAGGCACAAAAGCTAACATATGTTCCCCATTCACTGCAGCATCTCTTCAATGTCCAGATGCTGATGATAATACAGTGATGCTAGGCTAAAATCTTCGGTTTTTATAGGTCGTCCACTGCAGGCAGAACAGACAGCGAGCTGCAGTGTCTGCTAGGTACTTCCTTGACAAAATAATAAATATAAGTTCATTTTTTAATATATTTTTCCCAGAATATTTAACTTCTCCCCTGCCTAATTGTCCTAATGTGCCATCGTAGCATATTTGACAAATATAAAGAAATATGATGCTGTTAGGTTCATGTAGCTAACTTACTGACACCATTGTAACAACCCCAAGTTTTGGAGCATGATCATCACCCTTAGAAGTAAGATAGAAAAGTATGAGGATCAGCCAAACTTGTTCACACTCTATTCCAAGTGCAGAATATATTTCATCCATGTAGGATCAAAGGTAGGCTTCTTCAGTATTCCTGTGTTTTATAGTATAAATGTTTTCAATCCATCTAAATGCAGCACAAGTCGATTAAAAGTCTGGAAAACATGGTTTCAGTGTAAAATATTTCAGTTGCAAAACAGATGATGAAGTATTGTAAAATCCAAAGAGTGTTTGAACAGACCAGCTGTGACTTTGATCCTCAGGCTTTGTGGTATCAGCTGAACATTGAGCCCTCTGCTCCTCAGAGGGACACAACAAACTGTCACATCCTCTGGAGTCCTGTTCTGGGAGTCAGAGGATGAGGAGCTGTATCAATGCTGTGTGTTGTTTCCTGTTTGCCCTGAGGGGGAGGGATTTGTAGGATTAGTCGTGTGTGATCTCACCACTGTCTGTGTGTGTGTGTGTGTGTGTCTATGTCTATACCCTCCAGGCGTGGGAGAACCATCTGCGTAGAAATCGCTCCATCGTGGTCGACCTGTTCCACGGTCAGCTCAAGTCGCAGGTCAAGTGTAAAACCTGCGGCCACATCAGCGCTCGCTTTGACCCCTTCAACTTCCTCTCTCTGCCGCTGCCCATGGACAGCTCCATGCACCTGGAGATCACCGGTGAGCTGGATTGGAGGAGAAATATTTTTATTCACTGAATACCTGTGTAATACAACAAGTCTCTGAATTAATGTGTCATGTCGCTGTGTGTTTGCAGTCATTAAACTGGATGGCTCCACGCCCGTGCGCTATGGCCTGAGGTTGAACATGGATGAGAAGTACACGGGACTGAAGAAGCAGCTGAGTGAACTGTGCAGCCTGAAGCCTGAACAGATCCTCCTGGCTGAGGTCCACACTTCCAACATCAAGGTACTGACACACACAAAGTGGAGCTGCTTCACAGAGAGGCAAAAAGGCAATGTCATCTTTGGTGGCACTGAACACAGAAGACAGTTTACACAGACTTATCTCCATCACAAACAATGGAGGCAGACTGATACCTTCACTTCCTGGTCTGTGAACCAGGATTACATCATAAGAAAGTCTTAAAACCAGACTAAGCCTAACTTACTCTTTCTAACTTCATTATTAATTGTTACCAAACTACCATAGCATCATCATCTGCACCCAAATCTCTCACAAACATCTAATATGGACCACAAAACAGTTGTTTCCATCTAGATGCTGATGTACACACAAAGTTTTTCCTGATGGGAGAGGTGTAGTGTGTGTGTGCAATAAAACCAGGGTCAGTTAATAAATGATGACAAAAATGGCAGCTAAAACATTAGGTATGAGTGAACTGACTAGAAGATAGCAATTTTTCTAGGATTAGTGCAAGACACCAACAGAAATGCCAATTAAACACCACCTCGTTTCAAGACCTCTCTTCTACTCTTTTTCTGACATCTTCTTATAGCGCCCTCTTCTTCTGCAGTGATACAGTGGCACCTGACTGGAGGATTAGTGCCATCTGCTGCTTATTGCATGAACCACTTCTTAATATTCACATAACAGTAGTTGGTGGATTAGTATTTTATTTTGCTGTCTCTGAAGATTTTACATACATTTGGATGGAAATCCACTTTTATAAACTTTTAATAAATCAAAATAGTAAAACCAGGTTAAACAACCAGGATGTTTCATGCAGAACAAAAACAAAGGAGAAGGTATTTCCCAGACAAGTGTCAGTGATAAATACATTTACTCTTCACTCAGGACAGTCAGTCCAGAGTGACGGCCACTGTGGAGTAGGATGAGTGCACATGACAAAGAGTTTCTTTGCTTACCTACAAACATGCTCTTTGACTAAATTAGCAACATGAGGATCAAAATGATGTGCAGTTGATTTGTTGACTAGTGTTGCTGTTATTCTTTGGTCAACACGAACACATGCAGGGGATCTATAGGGGAGCCAGGGGGTGCTCTCCTAAAAACACGATTAGTGAACTTTTTTGGAGGTGTCTCTAAAATACTGACAATATCCATTCTTGCCATACATTTCTATTTTTCTTGATGTTCACCATCATGGATCACGTGTTGAATGAAGCCATGTGAGGATGAGTGATGACATAGGGAGCATTGCACGCTCTGTTTTTGAAACATTTCTGTATTTTTAGGCAGTTTTGCTATTTATTTTAATTCATTTAGTTGGTGCATAAATAAAGTAAGTGGAATATCACTCTTTACAACAGCAACAGTCACTTTTTACCTGTTGTCTTTTTTTCTTTTTCTTATGAATGAAAATAATGATAAATACAAGTTAAATCTTTTTTTTTAACATTGTGCTGATCAAGTAAAAAATAGCCTCGGCTTGGACCTTTCATGTGGAGTTTGCATGTTCTCCCTGTGCATGTGTGGGTTTTCTTTAGGTGCTGTGGTTTCCTCCCACAGTCCAAAGACTTGTTAGGTGAATTGATGAGTCTAAATTGACCATGGGTGTGAGTGTGGATGGTTGTCGGTCTCTGTGTTTTAGCCCTGTGATAGACTGGCGACCTGTGCAGGGTGTACGCCACCTCTCGCACAATGCCAGCTAGGATAGGCTCCAGCTGACCCCCCATGACCCAATTGGATAAGCTGGTACAGAAGAGGAATAAAAAAAAAAACCAAGCAACTGTGCACTGTTTTTAATTTCTATACATTAGTCTAACTTATAAAACTGTGCTGTAAGAAATGAAAGGGTGCAGATGAATCTGTATTGCCAGGCTCAGTTTGGTGCTCGGGTGGTGGAGGCGGTGGTTTTTATTACATCTTCAAGATAAAAGTAGCTCTGTGACACACCTACACAGTGCAGTTTGTTGCCTTTAGTGATGTCCCGACCCTTTGTGTGCTCAGAACTTCCCTCTGGACAACCAGAAGGTCCGTCTGTCTGTCAATGGCTTCCTGTGTGCGTTTGAGGTCCCAGTGCCTGGTTCACCAACGTCCCTGAGCTCCCCCACACTCACAGGTGAGTTTATCCACCCACACCGTGTCTTTGCTTTCACTGTGGATCTGTCTGAGAATCCACAGTTTCCATTTTCTCATTTCATGTCTCCTCTTCTTCATCAGACATCACTCCCATCGCCAACGGCTCAGCTTCTAACGGCCACTTGGACAATAAGCCCATCCTCATCCCTAACGGTGGACCCAGCACCATGGTGCCCTGCAGCCCAGAGACCCCTCTGGCCAACGGGGTCGCCAATGGACACATCACACCAGTGCAGGACAGCCCCTTCATCGGATACATCATCGCCATGCACAGGAAGATGGTGATTACTCATAGATATATAATATAACAAATATTATGCTCCTTTAATGCAGGTGCCCTGTAGATGACAGTTTTCAGTGTGAGTCCCAGCTCATTTTTGTGTCCCCGTTTAGATGCGGACGGAGCTGTACTTCTTGTCGTCTCAGAAGAACCGGCCCAGTCTGTTTGGCATGCCACTCATTGTCCCCTGCACCGTCCACACCAGTAAGAAGGACCTGTACGACGCAGTGTGGATCCAAGTGTCCCGACTGGCCAGCCCACTGCCCCCACAGGAGGCCAGCAACCACGCCCAGGACTGGTAGGCTCATGTCCCTTAACACAAACATTTTTGTTTGTTTGTTTGCCGTTGTCACTGTTTATGGATACACAATAATTACCTTCTACTTCAAATCTTTGTGTTAAACTTGGCTTAATTCATCCTGATACTGTAGCATCCTTGTAGTGACATACAGTATTCATCTTATTGTGCTTTAATTGTGTGTTTCCCTAAAGTCAGTGACTGTCCAGATTATTGAACAGTTCAGAGAGACAGGAGATTAGTGCAGGCACAGTCCCGTCACTCAGTCTTACATGATCAGGAATGACCTGAGCTGATCTGGGTTACTCTGTCCAGGTCAGGGCTGATCACTGTCAGCTATCTCAGGCTGTTTTAGCTCCTTTGTTTAGTGTAAAGTGGTCTCACACACAGCATTGTGAGACAGGTTTCAAATGATGACATCCACACAAACATGATAGTTGATTAATTACCGTATTTTCCGGACTATAAGCCGCTACTTTTTTCCGACTTTGAACCCTCCGGCGTAAACACCGGTGTGGCTCATGTATCGTCGGCACGAAGCTCGTTAGCTTTTTACAAGCTAGCAAGCTCCGTGCCGCCGACACATTTAGCCTCGTCACATCAGACCCGGTCAGAGTGGACCACATGACACTGTTCCAATAAATTCAATAGCGGCTTATAGACAGGTATGGCGTATAGACAGGTGCGCTCAATAGTCCGGAAAATACCGTAATTTGTTTGTTTGTTTTCTTTTGTCACACAGTGATGACAGCATGGGTTACCAGTACCCCTTCACTTTACGAGTTGTTGGTAAGGAGGGAAACTCCTGTGCCTGGTGTCCCTGGTACAGGTAAGAGTATTTCACATATGCACATATACACACACACACACAGGCATGTGTCACAAAGTAGGGAGCAACACTGTGGTGGTGAGGAGTGATTGTCTCAGTTTTGGTGTCAGGCTGGAGCGTATATGTAATGTAAACATGTAGGATCAGAATTACGAAAGTATGAAATTGAAATTGATCAGAAGCTTTTTTTACCTTTGCCTGTGTATGTACTACAGCTGTGTATCTGTGTGTGTGTGTGTTTTCAGGTTCTGTAGAGGCTGTACTATAGAGTGTACAGAAGACAGAGCCTCTGTAGGAAATGCTTATATAGCAGTGGACTGGGACCCCACCGCTCTGCACCTCCGCTACCAGACCTCCCAGGAGAGGGTAAAACATACTCACACTCACACTTATAGTCACACACACACACACACACACAGCCTAAAAAAAAGTCAACAGTAAAACTATTTGTTGTATCAGTCATGAAAGTGTGTGTGTGTGTGTGTGTGTGTGTGTGTGTGTGTGTGTGTATACATTGCTTGAGAGATACTACTACTCTGGACCTGTCTGTTCCTGACATGAGCTGCCCGAGGATATACACAATCTGTCACCAATTTGGTTTTTAATGTTGCTTTTTGCAGCACAGACTTTAACCTTCATGACCTTATCACAGTGGATCACTTGTGCCTTGAGATCTACAAATCAGAAACCAATGTAGTTCTGAGTTTGGCCACAGAAAGTCACTAGTGAGCTGTGATTTACAACCGCAGTACTTTAACAATCGCCAGGCCATATGTGGACAAAATTTGATCAACCAACTAATTAGTTAAAAAGAATTACAGTTAAATTGAATGAATTTGAACAGGTTTGAAGTGAAAGATTGACAGTTAACTAAAAGTAATTGATAAGCAAGAGAAATAGAGAAAATTATGCATAGATGATTACAATAGATAATAGTGATCAAGATAAAAGTAAATAAATTGTTGGATGAAATGGATAAACACATAAAATAGTTAATTAAATGTAGTGGATCAACAATTGAACTAAATAGGTAAAATTAGGAGTAAATATTTGGCAATTATTAGCTGATAGACTGGCTAGCAGTTAAGGTCACTGCTGTTCAGTAATAGTATAGGTTAAGAGTTGAAACTGTTAGCTAAATGTAACTAAAGAGTATAAATTGTGGCCTAGGAGTATAGATAGACACACACATGTTGGCTAAACATAATACATATCCAGTTAAAATTGATAAAGGTGATGAAGTTTGAAGAAGCAGTTGTTATGAGTTCAAAGTGCAGATAAACAGTTAAAACTGCTGGATACAGTTATGGCTAAACAGAAGTATTAGCTAAAAGTACAGCTAACAATTTATAACTGTTGTTTACTAATATGAAATGGAGTAGTAGCTAAATCTTATGGATAAGCAGGTGAAAAGCAGTTTAAAAGCATAAGTCACACACCAGCGTCGGATAACTGAGACCGACTCTGGTGTAAAACTGAGAATGGAAGGAGTCACAGAAACGTCAGACAGCAGAGTCATCATTTTCTCCATGGTTATGGTCTCCCTCCAGATTGTGGAGGAGCACTGCAGTGTGGAGCAGTCTCGTCGAGCCCAGGCTGAGCCCATCAGCTTGGACAGCTGCCTGAAGGCTTTCACCAGCGAGGAGGAGCTGGGAGAGGACGAGCTCTACTACTGTTCCAAGTGCAAGACCCACCGGCTGGCCACCAAGAAGCTGGACCTCTGGAGGCTGCCGCCCATCCTGGTCAGTGGCACACTGCCTGGGGTTTAACGTTTGCACTGAAAGGAGTTTGTCAAAGGACAGTGCTAAGAATCTGACGCCTGTTCTCTTATCCAGATTGTCCACCTGAAGCGCTTCCAGTTTGTGAATGGCCGCTGGATCAAGTCCCAGAAGATTGTCAAGTTCCCACGGGAGAATTTTGACCCGAGCGCCTTCCTGGCTCCCAGAGACCTGGAGCAGCACTGCCTCCACTCCCGCAGTGAGAGCGAGGATCTGCTGAGGGTTGGAGAAGACAACCTCTCCTCCATCTCTGCTCCCGCTGGCTTCTGCAACCTCCCCAAAGGTACCACATGTTGGTTTGAGCTTATTTTTAGTTACATCACACCAATCAGTCAGTGTGAGACTATTTTATTTTTATTTTTTTAAATGATTAAGCCCTTTCCATCAATTAAAGACAAACTGCTGAAATAGCTAGTTAAACTGAGGAATAAGCCGAATTAATTAGCTAAAGGTATGGTTAGCAGTTGAAAGTGTTAGTTATTAGTATGAATAAACAATTAGAAATTGTTTGCTAAATAAATAGAAGCCTCTAAACGGAGCAGGAGCTAAAAATGTTGGATGTATGATGGAAAAGGTAAGCTACAATAAAGGGTAGATGTAATTGACAAATGATGATCGTTAAGCAAATGACAGCATTTTAAAATGAACAGTTGAAACAGCCAGCTAAAATTAGGACGACACAGTTGTAAAGGATTAGTAAAACTATGGCTATCAGTTGAACTTGTTAGCTAATAGATTAGTGATTCTTGGGAAATATTACAAAAAGTTTAATGTTAAAATTGTCAGCAGTAGTTTGCATAAACTGTTGAAATTTCTTGCTGAACAATTAACCGTAGCTACAAGTATTGGATGAGGTGGAAGGAACAGGTCAACCAACTAAATAAAACAGTTAAGTACCTATAATTGAAATATGAAGACGATTGAGCACACAGCAGCACCTTCAACAAATTAGTATAGAGAGCAGAGCAGCTTGTGGCGTCGCTACAGTAGAAGATGTTTTAAACATTGTGGTTTCCCAACAGCCTCCCCCGCCTCCAGCAGGAAGTCAGCACCTTCTCTGAGCCGGACCAGTAGTCCCTCCAGCAGCCCAAAGAGCGGCAGTGGGGGCCGCAGGCCAGGCCGACTACGCCTTCCCCAGCTGGGCAGCAGACACCGCCTCTCCAACAGCAAGGAGAACCTGGATGGAGCTGTCCTTCCTGATGCTGAGCCACCTGCGGGGGACACAGAGGGAAGTTCAACGGGTCACCATGGATCAGGAGGCATGAACGCGTCCGAGTCGTCCTGCGGTACCGAGGCGTCCAGCAGCCACTGTGACGTGGTGCTGGTGAACGGAGACAGCAACGGGCTGAGCTCAGACTGCAGCACAGAGAGCAGCATGGACCCAGACAGCTCACTGCTACAGCACAGAGACAACATGTGTCTGGACGCCATCTACAACCTCTATGCAATATCAGTAAGTAACAGCACAGCAGACTCACTCCTTCATACAAGGAAGAGAAAGAAGGTCTTCTTTGACGGACCAAAGAAGACCTGACAGTTTCTGCCTTGTCTTCACAGTGCCATTCAGGAATCATGGGAGGAGGCCACTATGTAACGTATGCCAAAAACCCCAATGAGAAATGGTACTGTTACAACGACAGCAGCTGTAAGGTGAGACACCACAAATCCTACATACAGTGGTGTTTTTGTTTGTTTGTTTACCTCAGCAGTCTACAGAGCTGCCATGCAGGGTGGCATCAGGAACAACATCAGGGTTCAGTGTTTACCATTCGTATGATTACTGCCCATAAAATAACATGGTATCATTTGATTTTCAGAGGAAAAACTTTATTTTTTTGGTTGTTGTTTAAATGGACTTCTGTATTTGATCTTATGTTATCTAGAATCATGCGCAAGTCCTGGTGATAGAAAAATATCTTTAGCTTTTCTCATGACTGTGATCTGATTCAGGAGAATGTTTGGCTTTGTTGAACTTATTCCTCGTATGAAAAAGATAAAGCCATTGCACATCAGTAGTGTACTCCTGCATTAGAGGAGGCCTCTATACTAGGCCTGCATTTCTAGTACACTATTTTGTTATGAACTGTAGCTGAAGTGCAAACCAGACAGTGCTCAACCTTACAGTTTTACTTTGCTAAGAGCTCAGCAATATGTGTCTTTTTCATAATTGGCTCATTATTTTAAGGAAAATAAAGATGAAATCGTATGTTAAGACACTTGATCTCCACCACATGTTTAAAGGTTGGAGACAGAAAAAGTGGTCTTTTAAAAAAGTGAAATGTTTCATCCAATTTACCAAAACAATGTCAAAATAAAGAGACTAG
This sequence comes from Pseudochromis fuscus, assembly GCA_900323345.1. Taxonomy (NCBI): domain Eukaryota; kingdom Metazoa; phylum Chordata; class Actinopteri; family Pseudochromidae; genus Pseudochromis; species Pseudochromis fuscus. The sequence goes on from OOFC01043106.1 coordinate 12,969, forward strand.
CTGATTAATACTAATAAGATTTTATTTTAAAAATTCTTTAAAGAGCAGTAAGTACTTACAGTGAAGGCAGTGCGCTACCTTTGATCTAATGCTGCTGATAGAAAGATCATTTCAGCATACTTTTATCATATTCATTTTATTTAATTTGTTGTCTTGAATTAATTGTCATAGTCTTTAAATCATCAGCTTAGTTTCTAATTAAGGTTTCATTAACCCTCCAGAAGTCTCTCCCCACACACATCTGTGACTGTCGAGCAGCCCACATTCAAATCACTCATCAAAACCCACCTCTTCACATCTTCAACATGCACTGAAAATATACAAATTAACCAGAAAGCACTCAGAGAGCACGGACCTCCACCGACGGATAATCCAGCTGTACTGATGCTAAAGGCTGAGCACTGTCGCCTTCTTGTGGTGAAATAACAAAACTAACTTGTTAAAACATTTGAAAATAAAAAGGCAAACAGCTCATCATGCGGCACGTTAACATACATGATGTCTTAAGACTGTCATTGTTAGCTACTCACACCAGAATTGATAGATTGTTGCCCCTCTTGTCCTGAAATGTGGTCCACAGTTATCCAGTCCTCTAGGTGGCACTGTTGCAATAAGTAGGGGTCCTCCTTCTCCTCTTAAAATATTTTTTTAATTTCCAGGAAGTGCACTCTGAGGAGATCGACACCGACTCGGCCTACATCCTCTTCTACGAGCAGCAGGGGGTGGAATACTCTCAATTCCTGCCAAAGATCGACGGCAAGAAGATGGCCGACACCAGTAGCATGGACGAAGACTTTGAGTCCGACTACAAGAAATACTGCGTCCTCCAGTGAGCGCGCCTCGTCTTCCATCAGCCAGCACTACATCCCGCTCTCCGCTTTCAGCCCGCCGCCCCTCAGCAGGACGACGCTCGGATCCTCCTGAGGACTTCTCACACAAACTGTAATGTCGGACTGTGCTCTCTGGTTTTAGGGATGCGTCACAGCACTTTCTACACTTGATAGTGGATTAATAAAGAAAAAAGAAAAAAAAAGGTTTGCCAACACAACAGTGAAGCCCCGCCCCCCGTGAAAGCACTAAACTGGTGCACTTTGCTGAGCCCGATGAAACAACCCTCTCCCCCTTTTTTCCTCCCCCATACATACGTGTAACATATACTTGCATACTAACGCATCTCTGAATGTATGCCGGTATGGCCAAGTCATGAAGTGATGTTGCTTTCCTAATGTGCATTTATCACATGTGATGTCAGAATGAGAACATTTCCACCTGGAGTTAATATCTGATCCGAAGAAGGAAAGTAACGGCACAGTCCAGGTGCAAAAACAAGGATTTTGATTGGATATAGTTTTAAATGCCAACTGTAAATGGGGCCCAACGGTTGTGTGTCTGCGTTGGTGCCGCAGGCCAGCGTGATACTGAATACTGTGACAAGCTTTTAAAAAAACAAAAAAAATCTCCAAAGTTTTTAGTGTAACTAGGGGCAAAACAAAAGTCATACGCTACCTCATTGCTTCCCTCAGTCTGTCAGCCAACTGCACCCTAGAAATCGATGACAGTATTAATAATGATTCAATGCTTCCTTCCAGTGTTGGAGTTATGGTACATACATTTCAGGAAGACCACCCCCTCACTCTGGAAATGAAAGAAATCCCACCCCCTCCCTTCAGGACAGTCACACAGGTCCTGACATGAAATTAGGCACTTTTTTATTTTATTTTATTTTTTTTGCCAAAACTGTGTTTAAGCCCAGCAGCTGCCAAATAGCCGTGGTGATTTGTGCGATGTCGACCTGTGTGTAGCCAAAACTCTCCTCTGAAACTCCACAAGCAGCTCCAGTGTGGATCTGGGTTTTGTTTAGGACAGGTGCCATGATTTCAAGAATGCTTAGAGTAATATACAGTATATGTTTAATACTTTTTTAATTCTGCAGATGTGTTATTTTATAAGATTTATTTTATTGTTGTGATGATTTTTTTTTCCTAAGGCAGGCTTCAGGAGCCTCTTCAGGTTAGGAAAGGACATTTAACTGAAAGCTGCACCTTAGGAGAGAGCAGGCTGATCCTAATGTTCACACCCTGCTCAGTAACAGTCTGTAAACCAGTGCAGCAGAACCAGAGTGATCACTCATCATCCTTCTGTTGCCTACATTACCCGTAATGCAACAAACTTTAGTTAGGGATTCGTGTGTGTTAAGCTAGTAGTGGCTAATGTGGTCTGCAGCTACACACTTTTTTTCTAACTTGTTGTTTAGCTTCGCACTATTTGAGGCTTTCACGTGACATCACTTCCAGACTTCACACGGCTTCACCATACTTCGTGCTCCCCACCACACTTGACTCCCCCTTTATCAACATGCTAAAAGGCAGTTTCAAGCCTGTTTCAGTTTGCTTTTTCACACTTGTACCCACGCCTACCTGTGATGTCACGGTGTCCTGGATACATCCTCACATCACTGCCATACACTGTATTTTAAACATGGTTGCCACTTCTTCCCAAACTAACAAATTCAAATTCAGTGGATATGGGCGCCACCATCTCGTGCTGATGATGTCATTTGCATTTGAGTCCACACAGGACTGCCCAGGGGGAGGAGACTTGGAGCTGTGGCCCCGCCTCCTACCTGTCTCATACTTATATGGTTAATATTTATGAACAAATAAAAAAATAATATCGATCTAGAAAATGTTTTCTTAACTGCTATAGAGCAACCACTTTTTGTCATTGATTGGTTGATTTTGGTACGGGGGGCAGGTCAGAAGGCGGGACCTCGAGGCCACGCCTCCAACCTCTGGCCATCTGCATAGACTGTGGTTGCACACACAGCAGCACGGTGAAAAGTGAAATCAGTGAACATGCTGACACTGTCAGAGCACAACGCAAAGTGAACTGATGAGAGTCCTCATCCTGTCTAATGAGTAGGTGCTGTGTCAAATCTCATTTTAATGCCTTTCACTGAGTTGTTTTTTTCACTGATACTTTGCGTGTTCCTAAACAAATCTGTCTTCATTCATTGATCATTTCTGCCCATTTGCCATTGACAGTAATATGCCACTGTAGTTCACAGCCATTTAAGTCATTTCAATTAGCTGCTAGCAGAGTAGCAACAGGTCATCATGCATTTCAACATGTCTTGGAACAGCGGTTTCCAATATTAAATAAATATTGTCTCAGTTTGCAGGAAACCTCCAGGGTAATATTTAGAAAATGTTTGACACATCATGTGTCACCACCACCCCCCCTCAGTCTCCTGCTGATTTCAGATGCTCTACCATCCAGTTGAATCTGTGTCTGTAAGGCTTCACTACATCACACCAATATTGTTTTAGCTTCTCATTTGTTTTGTCTGCACTGAGCAGAGGTTCTGGTGTCATGTAGAAATCTGAAGGTCTGGTTCCTCTGGCTTCGTAGCAGCATGCGTGGAGCTCCTCCTGTTAGAGGAGGGGCTCAGTCTAATCACTGTGAACAGACAGCAGACCGGTCAGCGGCTCCTGATGACGGACGACCCCCCCGCACACACACACACACACCACTCACACTTTGTCTCCCAGATCACAGAGCAGTGGGTCTGTGTTCCCACTGTTTTAGCTGCTGTATCTGTGACACGGTCATGGATGTATCCGGAGAGATGTGTCACTGAATGAAACTTTATTTTCCTTTTGCAAAGAGTACGTTTGTTGAACAAATGGAAATGTACAGATGACTTCTATTTATGTTTGCTCGCTCAGCTCTGTCTGCGTTCCTCCCTCCTCTGCACCGAGCTGTCCACCATGTCCTGTGTTTGTCACATGTCACATGGCTCAAAGGGAAAATTGTATTGAGCATCTGTCTCTTGAGAACGCAGTTTGCAATGTTTGCTTCATTTAAAGGTGCAATAGATGTCAACTTTTTGGGGGGGCCTGTGGATGTGCTCTCAAACGACCTGTAGCTTAAACTGTATGAGCAAAAATTTTAAAAGTTGGGGTAAATTTCAGCACAATTTTCAGGAACAAAGATTTTTCTGCCCA
>OOFC01043114.1:0-26525 GCA_900323345.1 Pseudochromis fuscus
AACCTTTCTTTTTCCTTCCATCATAAATATCTTCTTTCCTTTCTTTCTTTCTTTCTTTCCTTCCTTCCCACTGGAAGCCAATATAACTGTAGGACAATGTAATCTTCCTTCCTTTTTTCTTTCTTTCTTTCCTCCATCCTTCCTTCCTTCCTCTTCCCACTCTCCTGTACATTTCCTCCATCTTTCTTCTTCCTGAGAATCAACCCCTGCTGTCGTCCTGTCAGTGTGGACACATGCTGGGACACCACAGCATCGCTTCCCGTCCATACTGTCTTTATTTGTTTGTTTATTTGTTTGTTTTCCCTCAGTGAACAGCAGCTCAGGTTTGAGTCTTGTTTACTGAGGAACTTATGGTTGAGCTATAAACATATTCAGATCTCTGGACAGTTCAGTGTGAAGCACAAACTGGGAGCTCTGCTTCTTAAAGTCAGAGATGAAGGAAAATAATCCACAAAGACCCAAACATCCACTTTTACTGTTGACGTCCTGTTGTGTCCATGATGTGTTCACGATGTGTCCACGATGTGTCCTACAGGTGGACAGTGGTGTGTTATATGATGCACTGCTGCACCACGGGGACAGTTCATCCACTTTATTCTGTTGCTGTCTTTGACATTTTTCTCATTTCCACCTCCTCTTCCTCCTGTCTTCTCTTCCTTCATCATCATCACTTACATTTTCCTTTCGCTACATTTTTATCCTTCACACTTTCTCCTCCTGGTTTCACCCCCTCTCCTTCCTCTTTTGACTCTTTTACATTTATGTCTCTTTCTCCTCGCTCTCCGGCCACTTCATCTTCACGCCGATGACTCACGGATGAGATAATAACGGCAGCGACAAACACTGATTGAATCACACATGCTGACATTTCGCCGTGTCGTGCTGTTTCATATCTGATCCGGAAGATTTGTTTCAGATTGCAAGAATCCAAACGGGATTAACACAAACAGACTCGCTCGCAGTATTGTAGACACAGTATTTGCCATGCAGGCTGAACAGTTGGTGAGGTATAATGAGCTAATCTGCTGCTGCCTCCCCCTCCTCCCCTCCTCTCCCTCTTTCTCCTCTTTTGTGTGTCTTGCTTCACCTTTTCCACCTGCGCCTCCCTCCCTCTCCTCCTCCCTCCTCCTCTCTCCCTCTCTCAGGTGATTTATTGGTTGTCAGGTTGTTCTCTGCTGCAGGGGCTTCTGGGACGCCGTCAAGGTGCCCAGTGGTCAGGTAATGACAAGTACGAGTGTGTATGTGTGTCTGTTAAGAGTATTTCAAGCTGCCTGTCCAAAAAACTGCCAAGCATCTGCCCTACAGTGTGTGTGTGTGTGTGTGTGTGTGTGTGAGACAATCATCTTTAGACAAATTCAGCTTTAGAATAATTAACATTTAGATTAATTCATCAGCCATATGATATACGGTAGTGACTCGCCTGCAGCTACACACCACCTGTCTTTCTGAACTGTGTGTGAGTGTGTGTGTGAGTGTGTGTGTGTGCAGACCTGCTTGCCATCCGCCATGTTGCAGGGCAGCAGCAGGACCTGGGAGGCAGGGAAGGTGGTGGACAGCGACAGGCAGTGCTGCTGCTGACGGATCTGCTGGCCGTGAGTGTACACCCACTCCTGCCGAGAGAAACACACAGTTAATCTTCTTGTTTTTTTAATCTTGTCTCACACGTTGTTTGACATTTTGGAGAGCCGCTCTGGCTTTTGGTTTTGTTTCTGATAAGCGGTCATGGAGATAAAGTCAGTCAGGGTGATGCAACAAAGACGTGAAGAGACAGGGAGTGAGGTGACGTTTGGTGTTTACTGGTGACATTCAAAAAGCTGTGGCTGTGAAGCGGCAACACTAAGGTGACATCACCTGCTGGTTTGTGGCATTTGAATGTCTCCATGTTGGTTGTTTGGAGCAGGAAGTGACCATATTTGGGTATGAAGGGAGGAGTGAGGCGGTGGGTCCTGAGGACACTGTCCAATGTGGATGAGACTGGAGTTCACTGTGAATGAGCCTCCAAACCACCTGGAGACCAGAGCTGTCAATCAGACTAGCCCCGCCCCTAACTCCTTCCCCCAGATCTCTGAGAAGAAGAGTTGACTTTATCTGATGACATCATGATGACTTGTGGAGAAATGTATTGACTGAATATTTCAGGATTGAACTCCAGTCAGTTGGAACCAGCACCTAGTGGACATCGACGGTATTGCAGATTTTATATCGGCCTCATTTTCGAGCCCCGGTTGTTGCTTCGTCCATTTCTACACAGTCTGTGGTCGACACCCAAACATAACAACATGTGAGTGATGGACGTCAGCATCAGTCCTGGAGGTGCTGAACAGGACTGAAGCCAAGTCATTCACACCAGACTGAAAATCATTTATTCATGGACGTGGTGGAAACCAACAATGACACTGAGTTAGAAACATACTGTTTTACTTTTCTTACATACTGTTGATGTTGGATAAACCTTCAGTAGAATTAATCTGAATGAAAACAGACTGACAGTAGAACAGAGTGTATAAATACCACCACAGTATACATGTATGTAAGTGTACTACAGACTGATGAACAGAGTGTATACATCAGTCAGCAGCACCTGAAGCTGCTACAGTACAGTAGACAGTACAGGACAGACAGTATACAAATGAGTACTGTTACTTTTAATAGCTGCAGTAAGAAGAGACCTGAGCCTTGACTTCAGTACAATCTGAACGCAGTATTTTTACACTGTAATGCTGCTATTTTTACCAAGTGCAGCGTCTGAAAACGTATTGTTTACAGTGGACATGGAAACACACAGACATGGATGAAGAGTGAAGAGAGAAATGTGGACAAAGTAATGAAAGAAAAAGATCATGTATGTTAATGATGACATTGTGTCTGTTTAGTGTTACAGTTTTACACCTTCACCAAGGATCAAATGATCACATCTGGGGCAGGATCAGAGGAGAGGAAATCAATATCTGTTGGAATTTCAAAAGGTTTTCACAAGACAGTGTTTGACCAGCAGAGGGCAGCAGTGTTCAGGTTATAGCATCAGAGCAGCTGGATTATACCTCGGTGGAGGTTTGTGGTTTCCAGTTAGTTTAGTGGAAATACTTTGTTTTTTCATGAGACAGGTGAAGTCTTTTACATTAAGTGATTTAATTTGTTTTATTTTACCACTATTCTCCAGCAGCATGGCCACAACCTTTTGTTTATTTATTTTACAAAGGCCTCCTCCTTCAACACAACTTCATTCTGACTTTCTGAAGAATTTCAAAGATGAATCACAACCTGTTTTTATTTTAAAGTCATGGATTTTTTTATGTTTAAAACACATGTTAGCTACCAGCCTGAATATAGCAGATAGATGTAACTTACTATCTCCTTAATGATAAATGATTTTCAGTCCTGTCAATCAGACTAACCCCGCCCCTAACTCCTCCCACCAGATCTCTGATCACACACACACACACACACACACACACACACACACACACACAGTTTTACAGTCAGCAGATACTCAGGATTGGTCAGAGTTCAGAGGAACAGCTCGGTGATGTATTGGTGATCATGTCAGAGAGAGAGAGACGTGCTGGGAAAGAAAAGAAGAAGAGAAACAAACAGTGAGAATGTGTCAATGAATAGGTCAGGGTTATTATAGTGTGTGTGTGTGTGTGTGTGTGTGTGTGTGTGTGTGTGTGTGTGTGATGACAGACACAGAAAGGTCAAACCAAAGTGAATCTGGACCCAGTCGTGCCTCCACTACAGCTCATGTATATTTTTAGTGATATAAACTAAAACATTTGAAATGATTGTTACGTCATTATTATAAAACAAGAGGCCATCAGTCAGTGTTATTACACATGTCCACTGTTGGCCTGTATGTGCTTGTCCATCCTTCAACGTTACAGAAAACCTCCAGAACAGATCTCAGTATTGATCTGGAGAGAGATCAGTTATTACCCAACAAACAAATGATGAAATTAGGACGAGATCTTTCTGAGAAAAACTTAGCTGAAACAAAGACATGAGTGACAGTGGTGAACCTGAAGGAAATCATAAAATACAAAATGTTGTCACATCATGAAGGATTTTGTTGAGTCCTGCTCTCTAAGTGTTTTCTAGTCTAAGTAGCTGGTTTATAAATTAAGATTTTATGATATGAGACTTTATTAAACATTTAACCTGAACCTTTCTGAACATTTAAATATTTTTTTATACATTTTCAGTGGAGGATGTTTACTTGTATTTAATACCAGTGATCCCCAACCAAGCAGTCTGTGAGATATTTATTATCAGGCTGCACAGAAAGAACTAATCATTTATATAATTTCTGTTGGATCGATTATTGAAAGACGCTTTATTTTGAAAAACGACCGGATCCTCTCCGACTTCCTCTCCGTCTGTGCCTCTTGATACGTCAATGTCTCGGTCACGTGATCAGATACCCACAAAAATAAGTCCGCAATGTAGCTAAAACGAGTAAAAAACAAACGTCTCCAGAGGGAAAACATTAGTTTTTATTATGCCGATATTTTATTTTTGCTGTATTTATCTCACACCTTGAAGGACAATAAACCGGTCCATGGTGCAAATAATGCTGGAGACCCCTGTTTTATACTGCAGTAGTATTGTTAATAAAATGTCTGACTTCACTGTCCAAATATTGACCATTGGACTGGTTAGTGATGTGTTATTATTTTGCATATTTATTTATCAAAGGTGAATTTAAAGACATATTATTGCCTCATTAGCAGGATGATGCTGCTGACGGTGGGAGGTGAGAGCTGGAGGACGCTGGAGGTCCTGTCAAAGCAGCGCGGTGATGTATGACGGTTTTATCAGGAATATCTCGACACTCCGGGGTTTATTTCACCGCCTGATTGATTTATTGAACTGCAGCGAGGAGAACGACGTTAGAGGTTAATTGGTCGTGTAGCTCGATACATCTTGTGTCTGCCGGAGCCTCCAGGTTCACTCTGCAGGTCCACATCTGAGATCCAGTCCTAACAATCCAACCAGGAACCACCGAGGAAGTAATCTGATTACCTGGTCTAGATATGTGCTTATGTGAATATTTTATTATTTGCCATTTTAAATCAGGTGCTGCAGCAGTGGTTGAGTTATAGCATAATTACAGCATCTACCTGACTGGATACTACGCTATAAATCTCACTCTAATATCCTGTCTGCATCATTACACCTTTACTGTGACTTTTACTGTTATAGTCACAGGGCTAATATAAAGATATACTCATGATGCATTTCACAGATACATATTTTTATGCAAATTTCAGGTGTATTGTCAGTCAGACGTACAGGAGAACTGCACTGATGGTTGTGCTTTTGAATAGTAATTACCTCCATCAAGGAGATCATGTTTTTACCTGTGTTGGTTTTGTTGTTTGTTTGTAACATTACAAATAATTAGAAAACAGATCAGGTCATGAACAGCAGCTGGGATCCTGTCTGAAGTCCTGAAAGTCTCTTATAATGGATGAAGGTTTCTACAAAACCAGGAGGGGGCAGTACAGCACCACCTGCATACCAGAGAGGATGAAGGAGGAGGAGGAGGGAGCTGTAGGCACAAACCACAGAACTAGACGAAGAAAAAGTGTCTCAAACATGGAGCCAATGAAGAACAAAGTCATTTCATCATTATGTAAAGATGAGGCTTCACAAAGAGGAAGATTTAGGGGGCGTGGTTAGTGTGATCACATATGGGACAGTGTCCTTGAGTTCAAAGGTCAGACCCGCCTCCTCATTCCTCCCTTCATATCCAAATATGGTCACTTCCCGCTCCAAACAACCAACACGGTGATGTCATGTTAGCTTCATCCATTCTGCAACAACAAATCAGCTAAATGTGATGGAACCAGAGTGATGGACCGAATGTGACTGTAAAGCTTATTATTAGAGAAACTCCTCAGTGTGTTAAACAGACTCCTGAGTGTAATCAGAGTCACTGTCTGCAGGTAAACACTCCCCCTGGTTGTTAAAGTTAAACGTGGAGGCGGCCGGCGGTGAAACCAAGCCGCCTGCTCAGCAGACCTGCTCCCTGGACGGATGAAAGGTTAAACGCTAAGGCTGAAAATAACGATGACACCTGCAGCTCTGTGTACAAAGCTGTGAGTGTCAGCTGTTATTGGTCCCCAGGAAAAAGTTGTGTTCATGTGCGTGTTCAAAGGCGACAGCAGAAACAATAAAAACCACACTCATTACATCTGCAGCACTCTGCGTGGAGATGGCGGCGGTGTGGCCCAGTTGTCCACGCTCCCATTAACAGAGGCTGATGATGTATCTGATGGTGGATGAGTGACAGTGAAAGCGTTGTGCTGTTTTCTGCTGCTGCAGGTTTACAAATTGGTCTCTCTGCCCCTGCTATTGATTTTCCTCCTGGATGTGGATGTCGGTGCAAAGCGGTGGGTTTAAAGAAATCCTCTTTGTTTCTGAGGGACAGACGCTGGATTCATAATGTTTACTGTGGACATGCTTCGCTGCTACACTGCATTTCATCTGCTGGAACGGTATTTGATATGCAGTTGTTTCTTGTAATTATGACATTTTCCTCATCAACACTTTGGAAATCACCAACCTGCAGGAGGAGCGACAGGCACAGCTCCCACTGCCTTTCATTCACAAAGTGTCGACTTCTTTGAACAGACACGATGACAGCAGCTCTCACTGACTGATTCTGCTCTTTGATTATTTAATGTGAGCCTCCACTAAGACTGTGAGTGAATAATTTGGAAAATTATTATTATTGTAATTATGATTCAACAGCTTCTTAGGTTGTGATGTCAGACATGTGGCCATTAATCAAACAGTGGTTCACCTGCTGCTCTAAAATATTCTTCAGCTTCTCTGTGTTTGTGTCTCACATAAAATATAAAAGATGATATTAAGTCAAGGCCACTGGAGCTGGTTGTAGACTCCTGAACACGTCTCACCTCCAATCTTCAACCCAGTCCTTGATTTACTTGGATAACCCTGAACTGGATGACTGAGAGTCTTCACAGACATAAAATATGGATGTCGTCCTTGGGCCTAGAAAGTGAAGCTGATGTGAAAGTGTAAAAAACATGCAATACCTCCACTGGCCACTAGATGCTGCAAAACTCTGTCAGGAAATACACTCAACTTTTTTTCTACATCTCACTCTGATGTCATCAGATGATGTCAGCTGTCCTGGAACATTGAGCCTCATACAAAGACCTGGTTGGGGGCGGGGCTAGTTTAACTGACAGGACTGATGCTCTGCCTACTAGCTCCGCCCTCTCGGTAACTACTGCTGCTACTACTAATATTTGATGTAATGGTTGCACTTGTTTCTGTGCAAACCAATAAGTGACATCACACCTTGTTACATTTGTCACTTTACAATCCAGCTGGTTAACAACAACTAAAACTTCACTGATGAACTAAACTCCTGACGACACCTCTTCAGTGAACAGCTCAGCATCAGTTTGAACAAGCCTCCTCCACTGACTCCTCTCTTCACACAGATTGTTATCAGCTCCATTCAAACCCACACATCAGCCCCTCAGGCGACACAACTCAAAGACTGGTTACTGGTTACACTGGTTTCACTGGTTAGCTTACACTCCCAGAAACAACCATCCACCTCCTCCACTGCACATGCTATCTGCACAACACTGCATGTAGTACTGTGATAGATACTGCATTTCTCAGGTCTGTTACTGCTGCTCTCCATCTTAATATTATAATTGAATATTTACTGTGTGTGTTTTTACTCAGGTACTTGTACCCTGGATATGTCATCTGAGTGTGTGCTGCTGGAAAGCCTCGTTTCTCCACCTCAGCTGCTGTTGTGGACGCTGTGATGCAACAATAAACAAATTACAATGTTACAAATTTAATTTCTTTGTTTTCTCATGTGCACGTTCAGAGAAACACCTTCAGCTTCACTGAAGACATGAACGTGTTGGTCCACAGTGTTGTCTGTCCAATGTGGACAAATGGTCCTGCAGTGATACAACATCCTCCTACTTGGACAGACTGTTAATAGTGTTTCAAGGAAAAGATGTAATTGCTGTTGGTTTTGTGGTGAGGACAGCACATGATTAAAATCACAAGTCGATAGAAGTGATATCCATGTAAGGACGTACAGAAGCAGACTTTCCCTTTAATGCAAATGTCTTGTTTTTAATTAGCTCGGCTGTGAATATTCCCAAACCCCAGGGGGTGGAAACATGTTTTTTCACTTTTGTAACTGACAGATGAGGAAAATGAATTTAATTCTGGAGGTTCACAGACATTCCCACCTGGGAGCTGCCCAGTTCAAACCAGATTTCTGAACATGAACAAACAGGGATTAGGAGCCTTCCTTCAGGCCTTTTCTTCAGTAGTTGATAAGAGAGAGTTTCTCATTCGCACTCGCACACATCCCAGTGGTTTTCTCCTGCGAGCTGAGGGGATTTGAACCGGCGACCTTCCAGTCACCAGCCGGCCTCTCCAGCCTTCAGGCGCTTTAGCTGCTGACACGTCGGCTTTCAGCACGGCGGCTTGTTAGAGCGAATCACAGCCTCCACACTCGCTCTAAACATGGAATAATGAGAATCCTACGGGTATTAATTATAGCTGAGAGAGGGGAGAACACACACACACACACACACACACACATACACACACACTCTCACTCTTTGGTGTATTTCTGTGCTAAATAAGTAAAAACTGAACGCAGTGAGAGCAGGTCAGACACACAAAAAATAACTCACAGTATAAACATGTGGACCTGCACACACACACACACACACACACACACACCTCACTCCCTGCATAATGTTGAGGAGGATACACACACACACCTCCCACTGTAACCTTGTTATGTTTTAGCCGAACAATCCTCTCATAACTAGAATCTTATTTACATTTACTGATGACAAATGAGAGCGAGAGATGAAGGGAAGTGAAGGTTATGCAACAGTTTCTCCTCAATTCAATTAAAAAATGTTGTGTTTTGATTGTGGTTGTTTGGACCCACTGCAACATATTGACTCAGTCAGGGAGAAGCCACCGTGTGGAGAGTTTTTATGTTATGACAGCTGATTTTAAATGATCCTGAACAACAGTAATAACACTGTGAACACCAGCGACCAATCAGGTTTTCACTCATGGATTCGAAATTACATTTATTAATCTAATTAAGTGTAATCTGTTCATCATTTTATTTATTTCAGTCATCAGTTTACTTGTTGTCGTCCTGTAAATAAAATGTCTGTTGACCTGTTTGTTGGATCTCCTCTGTGGAGATCCTTCTTGGGGTTGTATCCACCGGTGTTATGACAAATAATACACATTTTCTTGCTTGTACATGTTTCTTACTTTGAACACTTTTCTGTTTCACTCTGAGATTTATTGGGGTCTTCACTGTTTCTTTTTTCTGAATCATATATGAAACACTGAATGGCTCATAAATCACATTTTTCCATTTTCCCGCCCACTTAGAAATGATTTAAAGACAAAACAGAAGGAAAGGTGGAAGGAAATGCTGCTGCAGACTGGTACACAAGGAAACCAGTGGTGAAACCAGTGGTTGTGATGAAACCAGTGGTGATGCTGCTGTTTTGCAGTAATGATAATAATAAAACAAACCAGTAATGTTTTCCTAATGGTTCACAGTGAGAAGGTGAGATGATAGCCTCCCACAGATACAGCTGCAGGTCTGTGGTTTCTCCCTGATGATCCTCTGATATTATACAACTGGAATTAAAAACCACAGTAAGCAGCTCCTGGAGGTTCACACACTGGTGACTGAGAACATCTCAAAGATCAGGTATCTGTGATCTTTGAGATGTTTGGTGAACATCTGTGTCTCCTGACTGACTGACCTGGTTGATGGCGGGGACGCCCTCTGTCCCGATGCAGGGAGCTAACGTGAGGACGGGCATGTCCTGACCCTCCACCCTGCGAGACTCTAGACAGTTCTGTCTCTGTTTGATGACCCCGGACTGCGAGTCCGAGTCGTCCGGGACCCTGATGAAGAAAAGGAAAAGTCCAATGACCACACCAAAGGTTCAATAAATAAAATACCGTATTTTCCAGACTATTGAGCGCACCTGTCTATAAGCCACTATTGAATTTATTCAAACAGTTTCATGTGGTCCACTCTGACCGGGTCTGATGTGACGATGCTAAATGTATCAGCGGCATGGAGCTTGCTAGCTTGTAAAAAGCTAACGAGCTTTGTGCCACCGATACATGAGAAACACCGGTGTTTAAGTTCAAAGCATCGGAAAAAGGTAGCGGCTTATAGTCTGGAAAATACGGTAATTTACAGTTTGGTTGAGGTGAGTGAACGGACACTTTAATATCAAAGAACAAATGTGCTCCTGGTGCAAGAAGATGTCTTCAGAGGACACTTGGTCTTCATTTTAAAACACATTAGCAGCTTCACTGAGATGACACAGCAGAGCCCAATCATCTCCTGCACGTTCTCATTAACTACATCAAGATATCAGTTAATTTGACAGTGATTCATCAGCATCTAAAAAAAAAAAGAGGCGCTGCACCTTTAACGAATCTGCTGAAGGCCACGATTCTCCAAACTCATTACTTGAGAAAGTTTCCTCCCAGTCTTCCTACTCTTTGATAAACTTTCTCACTCGCTCTTGTTAAATTCTCGCTGCGCTATAAACTCGGGCTTAAGCCCTGTAGCATTAATTCAATCTGCTATCTCCCTCTGTTTTAATAACCCGTTAAAGGTTATTCTGCGTTTTAAGGGTCAGGTCTGTGCTCCCCTGAGAGCAGGACTGTTAATTCCATTCTGGGGGATTAACACCGGCCTCCAGTGGATAAATGGGTATTTAAGTGTGAGTGTGTGTTGAAGTGTTGAAGAGAGCGGAGGCGTTTAATTGAGTGTTTATGTGTCTTAAAGGTATTTGCATTGGCAGGTTTGTGAGTGTGTGTGTTTGTATGTATATAAAAGAGTCGCTGCCAGGGTTTAATGTTATGAAGTGTGACAGTGTGTTGATGTGTGTGTCTGCGAGTGTGTGTTTTGTGCTGATAGGACAGTCGGTCTGAGGAACCAGGACCCAAGGGAGCTCAGCCAATCAGGACGGACGGATGTGGCACTGTGAATGAGGTGCTGGAGGAGACTGGAGGAGAGGGTGTGACTGGAGGTGGTGTCACCGTCAAGTCCACCTGGGATGAATCTTTTAATCTGTTTACATCACATCGCTGGTTTGTTTCATCATCTTGACCAGAGTAATTTCAACCAATAGCATCCGTCCATCCACCTGTCAATCAATCTGCTGCAGCACAGATCAGGAGACACTGACAGAGTAGCAGCAATCAGGAGTTTGTCTTTGTCTAAATGATCGACTCAGATAAAAGTCGATCTGCACAATAACTGCTTCATCTCTCAGAGCAGAGCCGCACAAGTGTGTAGATATCTATCTTCCCAGGATTAATAGTTTCCCCTGTGATGAACCTTTATGTGGTGAAAAAAGACAAACAGCAACATCCCCCGTTACAAGTTAAAAATAAACAAACACAGACAATAATCTGATTTTAACAATGAACCAGACAGTAATAAAGCTGCTTTGGCATCAGCCTTAAAAATGTCTCTTTTCAGTTTGCGCACTCAGCAGAAGCTTTCCCTCGACAGATAAGTCTGAACACACACACACACACACACACACACACACACACACACACACACACACACACACACACTTACTTGAGCTCTGGGTAGACGTTGTCCAAGTACCATTTGAAGGATTTGCACTTGAGCTTCTTGCGTAGCTCCACTCTGGCTCGGATACTGATGAGACACACACACACACACACACACACATAAACAAACACACACAAAAGCCGACAGTCAGATTGACAGAAGAGCAGCCAGATAAACAGCGAATCACGGAGCCAGAACCTTTTTTTATACTAATACTCAGACAAAGAGAAGCCGTCATAAAGTCACCAGACGAAATACAAATGATGCAGATAATGAAAAAAGTCGCACAGCCACGACAAATCCTGGTCTGATGTGAAAAAAGAAGAAGTGCAGGTAAAGCGGGGCTGAAATGTCAGTGTTTACACATGTCTGACTGATAAACACTGACATTTCAGCACAGTTGTGTCTTTAATGTGACTTCCTGCAGCAGCACGGTGTTCAATACAGTCTGGGATTAAACGCATCAGTGACGCTCACAGTCTGTCTGGAAGAATCACCACATTATTTTAAGCTTATTGTTAGAGAGGAAGACATCAGGCGAACAGATCAGGTCCACTCTCTTCTCTGATTGGACGACAGGAGGTCAGTGGATTTTAAAGGTTATGAACATATGTGATGATGTACGTTGTGCTGCTGTTAGTTTAAACTGAATCAGAAGCTGTGGTGGAAACTGTTCATTCAGATGATTCAGGTTCACAGGAAGCAGTGTGAGTATCGTGTGTGTGTGTGTGTGTGTTCTTACTCTCCGTAGGATTTGCCTCGTGCCGCCGGGCGAGCGGAGTAGTAAAAGAGACGGAAGTCGTCCATCCACACCTCAGCTGTGCGCCGTGTGTTCCTGTCACCACACACACACACACACACACACACACACACACACTCTTAGAGCATAGTAACAGTTCTCCAGTTTCCTACATCGCAGGAGGTGAACAGGGCTCCTGCTGTTGGTCTGTTCAAGGACTTTGATAAATGGATGTGCATCCATGAAACCTGCTGCAGGGAGACTTTAACCTGCATAACAAACACTAACAAACAAACATGACTTTCCTGAAATGGACAGTGCATCTTTGGGGAGATTTATTGCATGTTACAATGTTTCCCTCTGGCGACTGAAGCGCCCGACGTTTCCTTGAACAAGGAGAGTCGCTGCTCGCATCGGCCAAACAACAACAACCTTGACTTGAAACTAATGCAATGATACATGTGTCCTGACCTCCATGGTCCAGGCCTGTGGAGGTTTATTTCTATTTGTATTTATATTGTGAAGAGAAACAAACTGAAAACAAACATTTCTAAAGCAGGGAATCAATCAAACCGAGGACATGTTAGCTTTGCAAAATTCATACATCTATAAATTTTAGATAATGGGAAAGACGGATGTAACTGTTGGTGTGTTTCTTGAACACAAGCTTTGGATTTTGTTGCACTGTCTGTGTCCTTTATTGTCAGCACACAGCTACTGTAGCGACACCAGAAATAAACCTGCTAAACAGACTTTATATAGAAATGTACAGAGCAACCAGATCTCAAACATGAGGCCAGTGAGGAAGTGCAAAAAAGTGCAATGCTCCCGATGGCCACTAGGTGCTGGGTCCAAAAACCACAAACTGACTTTAATTCAATAATACTCATTTTCAATCCAGAAATATTCATTAATACATTTTCTCCACAAGTCATTCTGATAAACTCTTCTTCTCAGAGATCTGGTGGGAGGAGTTAGGGGCGGGGCTAGTCTGATTGACAGGTGGTCCGTCAGAAAATCATTTCATCATTAAAGAGATATTAGGCTGAGAGAAGGGGAGGAGTCAGGGGTGTGGTTAGTTTGATTGACAGCTCCGGTCTCATATGACACCAGTCCTGAAGTTGAGTCTCAAACACATTGAACAATGTCTACAGGTTCAAAGGTCAGACCCGCCTCCTCACTCCTCCCTTCAAATCCAAACATGGTCACTTCCTGCTTGAAAAAAACCAACATGGTGACATTCAAATACCAAAGTCCTGACTTCAAAACACAAACCAACAGGTGACATCACGTTTGTTCGTATGAACACAACCCATCCAGCTCCAACAGAGATTTGTTTATCGTCACCTAGCAACCAAACTGCCCCCATGTTCAGTGACACTCTGTAAAAACAGTAACAAGTTGTTTCTACTTGACCCATGTGTGACTAACATCAGGATCCAAACGCTGTCAGTGTTTCCTGGTTTAATCTGAACTCTGCTGCTAACAGCAGGTTGATTGACAGGTGGCTGGAACGATGCTATTGGTCGAAGCTGCTCTGGGCAGTCACATAGTACTAATTAAAGGCTTAAAAAGATACTTTCTGTTTGAGGAGGACATGTTTCCTGCACAGATCTGTCTGATGTGATTCCTCGCTGATTGGGATGTTTCCCGTCTGCATTAAAGCGTCGTGGTGCTGACAGGATTTCCAGATATAGAAGCGGTGAAAATCCTGTCGGCTGCTGTATCTCATCACTTCTGTTGTGTTCAACTCGCTGCACTTTATTCACCCACACTGCACTAACAGTGGAGCACTGCCTCTATCTCTCATCCCCATTTACTCCTTTTTTCCCCTCTCATTCTCTTTTCTCTCCCTCTCTCTGTCTCTCTGTAGTAATTAGCTATTAGCTGAGTTTCTGTGAGCTGTGAACGATCTCATTGAAATGACAGAAACCCTCCATTACAGGCATTACACACACTGGCTGTGGCAGTTTAATGAAAGGGGAAGAGAGAGGGGGATATGAGCTGCTCGTAGGCGTACAAACATAAATACGTGTCAGACGCAGGCTCACAATTAAAACCTCTAATTGTGCACACACACACACACGCCACACAAACCCGAGGTCACAGCAGCGGGCCTCGGCGACAGAGGAAACAGCCTAATCTTTGTAATCGAATTATTAAGCAGCCCTCTTTATTTAGCATATTCATAATCCACGCTGCCAGTGTACAGAAGCCTCCAACTAATTAACGGGCTGAGCAACACGCACGCAGACAACAGCAGCTTTGTTTGGGGAGAGCGGCGCCGATCACAAACATCGGGCTGTCGTGATACGAATAAAAGCCATCATCTTCACCGCAGAACAGATGTTGCCTCGGTAACGGCCAACGGGGAGCACAACGAGCGACCGAACCGCCCAACTTTTAAAATAAATAAATAAAATAAGGCTCAGAGTTGTTGTGGATTAGCTGGTTGACACAAAACAATAAGTTTATATGAGCCGTCTGCACAGAGCTTTGCACCAAAGTGCCGTTCAGCAGCGGGGGGCTCGTCGTGGGAGCTGAACCCGCCATCTTTAGTCGGAAAGGGGAAGTCAACTCCCAACCCTGGCTGCGTTAATGCCTTGCTCACATGCTGAGGTTTATGAATTACTGAAATGTTAAAGGAATAATCCGCCAGATAAATCATCAGTCTGTGGATCCCAGGAGGTGATTTGTGATGAAGTGCTGCAATTTGGTTTGGTGAACTCCTCGTCTTCCCAGCGTGCTTTTCAATACACCCCTCGACTTTTCTTTTCAGCTTTTCAGGGGATATTTATCAACAAAGAGCCTTTAATATAAAAAGAAAGTAACTCTGTCTTGTGATGGTAAATCGATCACACTTACTGTAGATATGACTGTATATAAAAGGTGGATGTAGCCACCAGGGCTCAAAAATGTAACCAATGCAGAATGCAGCACATTTATATAGCGCTTTCATGACCTTAGCTAGGTCCCAAAGCGCTTTAAAAGGCAATTCATTCACACACTCACACACCAATGGCTACACAGCTGCCATGCAAGGCGCTAGCCACCATTGGGAGCAACTTAGGGTTCAGTGTCTTGCCCAAGGACACTTCAACAGGAGGACAGGAGGAGCCGGGGATCGAACCCATAACCTTATTCACAGGCGACCCGCTCTACAACCTGTTTGAAGTGCAAACAAGTGTAATACCACCAACAGCCACTAGATGCTGACTCCAGTTCACTTCACCTCAAAAATCCTCATTTTCAATCCTGAAATATTGAAATATCTGAAAATCATTTAATCAATAAGGACATATGAGGCTGAAATAAGGGGAGGAGTTAGGGGCGGGGTTAGCCTGATTGACAGCTCTGGTCTCCAATGATTTACAGTTTGGAGGCTCATTCACCAGTGAACTTGATTATGATTAGCAGCTATATAAATAAAACTGAACTGAAATGAATTGAGCTCCACGTTGGGCAGTGTCCTCGGGTTAAAGAGTCAGATCCTCACTCCTCCCTTCATATCCAAATATGGTCACTTCTAGTTCCTAAAAACCATCTCTCTCTGAAGTTCATCAAATAAAAGTCAGGTTTCAAATAATGGCCAGAGTCTGGGCTGGTATCAATCAATAAATGTCAGACTCCAAAAACAAGCCAGAAAAAAAGAAACACCAGTGAATGAATTAAATAAATCTAGAGTCCCTGAAAATATTTCACAATAAAAGCTCAGTAAAGAAGTAAAGGGTTTCCATCCACTGAAACAGTCACAGGAAGTGTTGAGGCAGAACATTTGATGTGTTGTATAAAACTGTGATTACTGACTGTGACTGGCCTCTAATACAGGCCTGTTTAAAAAAGAAAAAGTGGCCAGTTATCCACTTTTTTTGCTCCTGGTACTTTTATTGTTGATGATGTGAGAGTGTGAGAAACACACCAAGCAGTGATGCTGACTGTGTTCTGGGTTCTGTAATCTGAGTGGAACCAGAATCCTCATTGTAGTGTTGATTAATCTATTTATACAAGATCAATTCACATGCATACAGAGCACATTAGTCCTGTTAATGGATTATTGGACTGCCTGTAAACATCTTTCTGTTTGAACTGTGTGAAAGGGGCAGAGAACAGAATACAGCTTATGCTAATAGGATAATGTTGTAGTCGCAGCTCAAAGGCTCCCAGGCAGCTGTAAATCCACTTTAACAATGATGTGAGCGGCGTTCGTCGGCTCCGAGTGGAAACACTGCGCGTCTGTTTCCTCACAGTCAAACAGTGATTGAGTCAGCCGGAGAGTTGGTGGGATTATTAGTTAGTCAGGCAGGTACGCACACGCTGAAGGAGTACGTCAAATTACAGGAAACAAGACACGTTATTAGTTAATTCAGGAGTAAAGTCAGTCAGGAGTTCAGGTGGAAGCCTATTGGCTGGGAACACACTGGGAACAGCCCTCATGCTACAACTAGGCTGACAGGGTGATGACATCACACGGGCTCAAGGTTGAATCTCCACCAGTGATGGTCTTCAGTAAAAAAGGGGCAAACATGTGAAAGATCTGACTGTTTAGTGAATGGACGACACTAAGATGACATCACCCGTTGGTTTGACAGTGGTTTGACATTTGATTGTGGCAATGTTGGTTGTTTGGAGCCAGAAGTTAAAGATATAAATATGAAGGGAGGAGTGAGGAGGCGGGTCTACTCGTCACTGTCTAATGGGTGTGAGGCTGGACTTCAGACCTGTAGCTAGAACAAACCTCTGGCCCTAGACCCTCCTCTTTTTGAAGCCTAATATTTACTTAATCATGATTTATTTTCAGATGCACCACCTGATCTCTGAGAAGAAGAGTTGACTTGCCGAAAATGTATCGGCTGAAAATTTCAGGATTGAAAATGAGGATTTTTTAATTGAAGTCAGTTGGATCCAGAGTTTTTTGGAGCCAACATCTAGTGGCCATTGAGCGTACTGCACTTTTTTGCACTTCTGTATTGACTTCATTTTTGAGCCCATGTTTCTGATTGGTTGGGGGAATTCTGCATCAGTACCGACTCACATCTTCATTGTATGAGCTGTTTATATTCAAATGTTCCCATGAATCAGTAGTTTGTGTGATAATCTATCCCCCAAACTGGATTTTGATCATGAGTTTTTTATTCCTTAAGGTTACTGAAAACATCTCATGTATAGTTCAACATGCACAACTAAGAAGACAAAATAACCACTATGAAAACTTCGTTAGTCAACCTCAGACATCCCAACAACACAAACCCCCTGAAAAAAATAAACCAAAGACATCTATCAAAACAGTTTTCTTTGCTGATTTATGCTGCAATTTAAAAAACAAAGACAAAGAAAAACCTGAAGTTTGACTGAGATGATGAATAACAAGAAATACTGGAACTGGGAGAAAAATGAATTTCATCAGTGTGAGATGAATTGATCTAAAACCTTCAACTAAATTATAAAACAATTCTCAGTCGGGGCTCACTGCACAGTTTTAATGTGTGAGAGAATTACAAAGCAAACCATCCAAACCCTCCAACACCATGCTCCTTCAAATGTCAGATAAACAGACTCAATCCATTTGGTCCAATCAGTCGTCACACACACACCCAGTTAAAAAATGATGATGTTTGTGTTCCCAGAAATCACACAGCATTTCAAGCAGACATCCATCAGATACTTTATTATTCAGTATTTCTTATACACTCGTGGTGTATTTACATACTCACTTGATGTATGTGTTGGCGTTGCCCTCAGGAAACACGTACGGGTGTTTCTTTCTGAAGACGTGACCCACTCGGCTGCAGGGCAGGATCTCCAGGCTGCCGCCACACTGCCACACCCGGAAGGAGATCTCTGCGCACACACACACACACACGAAAACCTTTCAAATTCCCTGAGTAGTCATACATGAAGCTGACATTTTATTGCATCTTGATTCCACTCACATGTTTGTGGGCAGACAAACACAAACCTGATGTAAACTCACAGACGATGAAGCAACCAGGGCTTACAAATGAAGCTAATGTGGAAGTGCAATACTCCAGATGGCCACAAGATGCTGGCTCCAAAAAACTCTGATGTCATTAGATATCATCTTCTTCTTCTCAGAGATCTGGTCCATCTGAAAATCTTTATCCTTCAGGAGATATTAGGCTAAAGAGGAAGATTTAGAGGCGTGGCTAGTTTGATTGACAGGTCTGGTCTCCAGTGAGGCCAGTGCTGAACCCAAGTCTCATACACATTGGGCAGTGTCTTCGGGTTTAAGGGTCACACTCTGATCCTCACAAGATACAAGGTTGAATACTGAACGTCATGTTTCTAGTCTTAACAAAAGAAGTAACTGTAACTTAAAATGTATCCAAGACATTTAGTTTGTACACAGACTGTATAGAGAAGGGATGAAAGGACTTGAAGCCAGGAATTTGGCATTTGAACGTGGCCATGTTGGTTGTTTGGAGCCAGAAGTGACCATATTTGGACATGAAGGGAGGAGTGAGGAGGCGGGGACAGTGTCCAATGTGGATGAGACTCCAAACCAGCTGTACATCACTGGAGAGCAGAGCTGTCGATGAGTATTTCAGGATTGAAAATGAGGATTTTTCAATAAGGCAGCATCTAGTGGCCATCTGGAAAACTGCACTTCCACACTGGCTTCAGTTTTGAGACCTGGTTCTAGTTGTACACACAGTCTATATGGTGGTTTATATGAAGCTTTGACTTTTTGAATGTAGTTTTAAACCAGTTTTCTCTCCTGCACATCACGGCTAAAATGGGCCAAAACTCCCTGAATATTTAATGACCCGCTTATGGACTCTGATGTGTGTGTGTGAGTGTGTGTGTGTTACTACATGCATGGGTGTGCATTGGTATGACCTGCTTACACTGCGCTCGTTCTCTGACGGGAGACACAAAACGACACAACTGAGTTCACATCATTTTGTGTTAATTTGCAGAGTTGCCGTCTGTCTGAGCTCGGCAGAGAGAAACGGAGACGTAAGAGATTCTCCCTGAAGAACAAAAAGCCGAGAGCTTCAAAGTTTTTACAGTGACTGAAGGAGAGAAGGGGAGAGGTGGAAATTAGAGCACAGACTGGGTTTGATGAGGAAGAGGAGGGATGGAAGTGAAGATGAAACAGCCGAGAGTACAAAAGGAGAACAGGAGAAGTCAGCGAGATCCTGAGATACTGACACAGAGCCTGAGATACTGACGGAAACATGACAGAGAGCAAATGAGTGTGAGAGAGTCCATGTGAGTCTCAGAGAGGGAGGGAGAGGAAAACCAGGCAAACACTGATCCAGGAGGAGCAGCAGCAGCAGCATCAGCAGCAGCATCAGCAGCATCAGCAGCACCAGCAGCATCCAGCTCTGAGTGCAGATGACTGGAGGCAGGTGGCAGCAGGAGAAACCACATGTTGGATGTAAAAACCTTTTGTTTGCTCAGTGGATATTAAAAACTTCTAGGTCAGGGGTCTGCAATCCTGGTCCTCGAGAGCAGCTATCCTGCATGTCTTAGATGTTTCCCTCTTCCACCACCTGATTCAAATGACCAGGATCATTATCAGGCTTCTGCAGAGCTTGATGATGAGCTGATCTTTTGAATCAGGTGTTGGAAGAGGGAAACATCTAAAACATGCAAGATAGCGGCTCTTGAGGAGTGGAGTTGCAGACCCCTGTTCTAGATGGTGAACTCTCAGCTCAGGGGTGTCAAACTGGTGCCATGGAGGCCGAGACCCTGCAGGTTTTCTTTGCAGCCGACCACTAAAGCAGGTGATTTTAATGATCAACACCTCCTTTGATTTGAGTGAAGGAGCTCATCAGTGAGATCAGCTGCTGGAGAGATGGTTGGAAAGAAAACCTGCAGGGTCTCGGCCTCCATGGCACCAGTTTGACACCCCTGCCTTAGCTTAATCACTCCTCCTCCATCATCATCTGCTCAGCTGTTCACATCCAACTTTCTTTGGAGCCAGCATCTAGTGGCCGTCAGTGGTATTACACTCTCCTGCCATCTTCCTTATTTTAAAGAGTCTGTAGTTCAGTGTGGAAAACAGAACCAGACCATCCCCTGCTTTAAGTAAGTCTCCACTTTTTTAATATTTAACTTCTCCAGTTGCGTAAACACAATCATTTAAAAAAAATTAAGCACTAAAATCGTGCATAAAACCCTAATCCTGCCAGAGAAAACACAACCGAATCATCTTCTTCCTCTTGTGTGTCCTGAGTGAACTAAGCGACATCAGCTGAGATGTAAAGCGACAGATCTAATGATGTAAACGGTGTTTTTTCTTCCATTGGAGGCGACAGGAAGCTCTGAGCTCATTAAGGTTTGTCTACAAACAGGCCAACCTGACACACTCCTAACACCAAGGTACCTCTGCCTTTAATATCATCTCTCTGTGAATTACACCTTCGTGGGCAATGTTACAGATTATTAAACTTTATAGTAATGCTGGATGCTGAATGCTTATTTGTTGTTTTGTTTTTTATTGGATTTAATGTGATGAAGAACTTTAATTTGTTGGGTGCTTAATTCAAAAGCAAATACACCTGCTAGTTTCTGGGTGATTTTGCTGGAAATTAACAGCTTAAAGGTTTTATTTACTATAAATCCCACAGTGATGGATTTCTCTCCTCACTGATTGTGTGACAACGATTCAGTTGGTAAAACTTCACTTGTGAAACAAACAAACACCGAACAGGGAAGGTGTTGTTGAGAAGTTTTCACCCAGTATGAATTATAAATAACATTATTTTTTTGATGCACTTTGTGGTGACATGCGGTGGAGTTTTTATTTTCTAATTATGTGTCAGTTCGGTTGCAGCGTGGCTGGTGCAACACTGATGAAAACACACTGGATCCACACATCACAGAATCGTATCGGAGTCTCAGGAGCAAGAAACGGATCAATTACAGATCCCAGAACAGTTTGCATAATTGATGGTGATGGTGTAATCGTCCTGTATCTTAACAGAGAGAAGACCTTTTTATTATAAACTAAAAAATGCATTTAAAGAGAGAAGAGAGGAGACTAAGTAACAATAAAAAGTATCCGTTACATTGTACTCTTCAACTCTTTAGCCCCAGACTTTGATGATGTTTTTAACAGTTGTGTTCTGCTCACCAAAGTTTTCCCCGCCCCAGATGTCCATGGCGGTGTCGTATTTGCCGAGGTGATTGAACCAGGACCTGTCGATCACAAAGAGTCCCCCTGCGATGATGGGAGTCCTGTGAGACAAACAACAAGAGAAGCAAAGAGAACGGTCAAGAAGAGACGAGTGGACGTGTGGTGATACAGTTTCTACCTCTAGATCCAGAAATTCTAGAAAATCCTCATCTGTTATGGTGAGTAAATATTTTTACTTTAAGATAATAGAGAGAGAAAACCAGTAGGGGGCAGTAAAGCACAACCAAGGAGAAGAAGAAGAAGGAAGCAGCAGGTACAAACACACACATGCAGGATGATTATATCGTCAATCTGAGACGATCCGGTGGAAATCAGATATTTTTTGCTCAGTGAAGCTTTATCAATATTTTTCACCCGGTGATCCTGTGAGAATGAGACGCCATGAAAAACATCCAGTCGTGTGTGAAACAGCAAAGTCTCCATCTGCTGCTGACATTTGTTCCTGAATCGTATCTGTTCTGATCCAGAAGTAAGAAGCTTCTGTTTGGTTCATCTCTGTGTATTTAGAGAAAAGATGTAACACACACACACACACACACACAGTCAATCACACAAACAACCTGAATCATGATCTGGACAATATGTACGAGTGAGAAGCTGAAGGCCAGCACACGTCATCGATTACCAGGTTTATCAACAATTATCCTGCTGCAAATAGCACTCAGTGTGTGTGTGTGTCTGTGTCTCTGTGTGTGAGTGTGTGTGGGTGGAAGTACATAAAACCCCTTTTCAAGCTCAATTTGTCCTTGTGTGTTTAAAGCAATGTAACTATGTGTGTATGCGAAGAAAGTGAGGAAATTAAACAGCATAAAATAACTTGGCAAATAAATGGAACGAGCCAAGGTTGGTGTGTGTTTGTGTGTGTGTGTGTGTGTCCTATCGTTGCGAGGACTGATCCATGAGGACCGTTTTATCTGCTGCGTTTCAAGGCTGATGGGACGACATAATAACAGTTATGATGTGACATGATGTGAAATGATTGTTTACAACAATGGAAATGTTAAGATAAAAACCAACAGAGGAAAACAAAAGATGTTTGTGCTGCAAAAGTAACACACACTCGGCTGCCTTTGTGTTTGTGTTGCAGGGTCAGATGATGTTCTCTGATATGAATGAATGTGGTTCTCAGGCTGTTGTGATGTTGAAATGTGAACGATGGTTGAGGTGAGAAGCTGTGGAGGTGCGTAGCGTCAGCGGCGGTCCTCACAAGTACAGTCCACAAATGTGTGTGTTCCCAGATGGACGCGGTGACTCAGTGCAGCCTCCGCGGGTTGACAGAAGCAGCACAGGTAAGAGACAGGCCGTCACAATAAACAAGCTACACTCCACATATCTGCATGTATCGCCACACATCCATCTGCGAGGAGCTAAACACGCTGCCTCCAAAATAAAGAAATAAAGAAATAACATGCACCGAGTCCGACAGTCACAAGTTGGCACAGCGGTGAATCTGGGTTCCTGCCACCAAACTGACTTATGAAGGAGGAACAGTGCCAAAGTTTATTATTTATAACTGTGTGTGTGTGTGTGTGTGTTCGGCTCCTGTGCCTTGCCTTTTGTTTGCCTGTACATCTCTGCACAGTACACGGTTTGTCAGCCATCGATGATTTGAGTTGGTGTAAAGTTGGATGAAGTTTTGGTTTTTAACCACGGTCCTGCAGAGGTCGGTGCAGCAGCTACAGGTCAGAAGAGGGTGATACATTTAATACTGAGTGCTGCAAAGAGGGCATGTGTCAGTGTGGAAGCCATTAGCCACCTCCGCACTGTAATTATCCAACACAGAAAACTGTTTTCATAGATATATTAATTATCTTTATGCGTTTATGCCGATTTTTGTGACAGTGTTTAATTGTGGCTTCTTTTTTGCCATTAGGGGCAGTTTCTTCATGTCCATATATTATTGAGTTATGTGCTGATGCTTTATTTAAGTATTTTGGATGCTGTGTGAATGTATGTTTTATTATGCTGTGGTCCAGCAGCAACCTCTGAGGCTGAAAAACAAAGTGTAAAAAAACTGCAGTTCCTCAAATGTCCACTTGAGGCTCCAACAGCAAGTCCATCCTCCAACACCTCCATACAAACAGCATTTAGAGAGTTTCTAACAAGTGTATCGTGGCGTATGTCCTGCAAAAACAGGACGTGTTGACGGGCCAAATGTTTGGTGCAATTTGATTGGACCACTGAAACACCACAGCTAACTAGCTAATGTTGCTACATAACCTGTATACGCGGTTAAGCCTTGGTCCCAAAAAAACTGCATCTTGTGAAATTTGAAGATGTAAGCAAACTCTACGAATTCCCACATTTTGGCGAGTGTGTTGTACGCCGCCTGCAGGACTGATGTGCAAAAAAACAATTGGTGAAAGATGCATGGCGCCTGGAAGGAGGACGCACAGCGGGAGCAAGTTTCCTGATGTGTGTCTGCTGCAGGACGGTGCCCTGCAAGGAATATTTACACTGTTGTCATCATGAAGGCTTGAAACTTTGTCTTTACCTCTGCGACCTCCAGGACCCCCACAGACCTAATAAAACCCAGGGGACACATGATTCATGGATGGTTAGGACTGGGGCGTTAGATTAGTATCTAACAGATTTTCACTTTAACTTTACAGCAGAAACAAACAGATTTGCAGTCTGGTAGTAAAAATGTTTCAGGACCTGGGGCTAGTGGTGAAAATTGTACAGGGGTGAAATTTTATGTACCTCGCATATTGATACTTCTAATTTGTGTTAAAGAGTGACATGTAGGTGTCGTCACAGAAGACTCCACCCCACGTGTGTCTTGATCTCCTCCCTCTTGCCCAAATATGGTCACTTATGGCTTAAAAACGATTCACGACTTCCATCTTTTATAAACTTACAGTTTCACTCCGAAACTTTGACTTAGGAGCATCATGACAGTGTGAACAACAGACATCATACTTTATGTCATTGCTCTGACTAACAGTTATATATTTTTCTAACTGTCAGTGTTCATAAAGTAAAAGGCTCTTCATCCATGTTCAATCACTAAAATCAACAACAATAGTTGATATTGTTGATTTATAGCTGGAAAACCTGACAGGTTTGTGAACCAGGTGTCATAATAAATTAAAAAAAAGAACCTTCAGAGACCATACAGCTCTTAAAGACAATGATTTAACACATAAAGACATTTTAAAAAAAATATATGACCTTCCACAACTTCAGGTAAACTGCATAAAAAAGGAAGAAATAGAAAAACTGAGTAGAAGTTGGTTCAGCTGTAGGTCTGCACACCCCCCTCTGTAGATATTTCCCTTTTATTAACTTCACACAGACAAATGTTGCACAGAGGAGCCACTCGACTCTCAGGAAGACATAGATGTAATGTCTGTGCATTTCTTTCCCCTCTCTGCTTATATTTGCCTGTGTGAAGTTAATAAAAAAGAACCATCTACTGATCTGGGTTAGTTTATACCCCAATCGTTTCCCTTTTTGTGGTTGAGTTGAATGCTTTGTTTCTATATTTAAGATTTTTCTTCCATCTGAAACAAATAGAAGAAGAGGAGACACTAGAATTATTTTTTTTTTTTTAACTTTCCAAGTATTAGACTTGCTAATAAGAACATCTGAAACCTTCATCTTGCAATAAAATCTGTGGACTGCCAATCATTCAGTAACAAAATTAATATCAAAAAATGTCACCTACTTCTGAAACTTTCTGACATTTAACTACTGAATTATTTCAGCTACACAGACAACTGAATGTTCAAAGAATAAAATAATCTGAATCTTGCAGACATTTATTTTTGGTGGAGTTGTTGTACAAAGTGCCAAATACAGCTGATATATCGATGTTTCTTTAAATGTTGGGTGTATACATAACCAATTCATAACGACTAGGACGTATACATAATGTATTTGTAAGTTATATAGAACGTTTCGATAACTTATACCAACGATGCTTTACGTTCACAACTTACGCCATAGTCAAACTTACTTTAAAATACGTCTACATACGTCAATATGCGTTGGAGATAAGCTCGGCATAAACTACACATACGTTCAAATGAGTAACTTACAAGTAGCGTGTGTGAACGTGCGTCAACGATCGCATAACTTACTGACAACTTATGACCAGCGTATGAGGGGCGTATGAGCCATCCACTGGACCGTCCTCGCCGTACTATGACGCATACCGGCGTCCTCTTAACTTATACAAAACTTACCAGTAACTTATTTAATGTACGTCAGTGTATTTACCATATGTTTCATACGTCGCCATACGCTGGATAAATGATAAAGTTGTGAAGCATTTACACCAACTCATTGCAACAACGTACCAAACGCTTACAGTATCGTGACGTCACAACGCAAAGCATTTTGGGATTTGTGTCCCAAGCGCTTCAGCGGCCATTGGAGCGTGACGTCACGCAGGGGGAAGATTGTGCCGAAGCGCCATTTGCCAGGTCCAGGCGCTGGTAAACAACAGTGGAGTAGGTTGGGGGGCACTTCATAAAACAGCTAAAAACACCAGCAATGGTTCGAACCTGTTGTGTCGTTGGTTGTAATGTTAGGTCGCACGATCAGCAGGGTAACAAGCAACATCATGGGATATCGTTTTATGGTTTTCCAACCTGGAAGCGACATGAGGGAGCCCAAATGTCAGAACTAACAAAACGAAGACGGCTAGCTTGGATAGCAGCAGTGAGAAGGGTGGACATCCAGTTCTCTTCGGACATCCCCAAATATCTGCTGGTTTGTTCCAGACATTTTCATTCCGGTAAGCTGTAAATGTATTGCCAATATAGAATTAATTGATGTAGCCATGGTTTTGTCAAAGTAAGGGCTGTAAAATTGTGCTAAGACTAGCATATGGTTAATTATGCAAGGTAAATAAAGTCTGTAGCACCAAGTTAGCGATTTTTTTTAAACCTTCTAACATTACATGCAGACATAATTCAACTGAAATGTGTGTTCATAAGATTATC